>JABFQC010002776.1:0-15350 GCA_022817085.1 Psilanteris sp. ZL-2020
TGCTAGGACATTCGTAGTGTATTATTTTAACATCCCAAGTGTATTATTATAATAATATTTTAATATTCTAGGAATGTTCATAGAATATTATATAATATTAAATAATATTCTTTGCTGATAGGGTATCCTCAGAATACTAGAAGTATAGCAATTTACGATATATCTTTTTTCTACGTGTGAGAAAAACAATACACATATTGAGTGGAGAAATTCTAGTTGCAAAAACCGAAAAATAAAAAAAAACACTCGTACATTGAAGGTCACGAGTTCGCTTCCTGTTGCAAGTTGGATGTTTTTTTTATTTTTCGGTTTTTACAACGAGAATTCACGAACAGTCTGTGCATTGTTTTACTCAGTTCCTCGATTGATTCAGAGAATTCCCGTTGCAAAAAACCGGTTGTTCAGTTTTCGACGGGTTTTTTAACACGGGAGTGTAACATTACACATTATGTGTAAATTGTGTGCATTGTATATCAAGCTGCAAGAGTATAATTTTACATATAGAGTGCAGCATTCAAACATAATGTGTAAAATTACATTATATTACTATGATTTTATAGAACTAGATTTACAGTGTGGTGCAGTTAGGCAAAGCTCATATCCTGTGTATTCAAAGTAATGCCGGGTAAAAGTGCCTCGTAAAAGATGAAATTTTGTAGTATAAACATTTTACAAATTAATGTTGTTGTCTGACATCTATGTGTGTAAGCGAGATATCAGAAATCACAAAAGTGATAAATCGAACGTTTTGAAGCAAGTGAGACTTTGCTTATGGTACGCTTGAGTTGGTGACAACGGTAAGAGTGACATTTTGCCTATAAAAGGTCTCATAATTGCAACTCATCCTTCGAACGTGATAAATAATGTGGACATGGTGATTATGCTGAACTGAGTATTGTCAATTCTTTGAAAAATAGCAATTACTCAAATTTTTACAAAATTCTGAAACTGATTTGACTGTCAAATTTGATTTACTCAAATTATTTGTCTTAGAAAAAACGTTTCAGTGAAAAAAAAAAAAAAAAAAAAACCTTAAAACCTGACTTAATGAGTAACTCTGCTATTGTTAATTCTTTTGATGCGCTGAATTTACTAAGATTTGGTTTTAATACTGAATCGTTAATGCGTAATTGGACTTATTTGAATTTACATTTTTCCGTACTGATAGACTTAAACGTAGAGGCTGAAGATCACTGATTCCTACTAAACAAACATCGTTGTTTTTATTTTATAGTTACTCCAGTTTCAACTAATTTTGAATCAGTATTAAGTTTCTATCTATTAATTGATTTAATTTTTATTCATGAAAATGAGTCATTTGTAATACAACCCTTTATACAAGGATCGAATATAACTAAGCTTATTGCAGATGTCTACAACGATCTCAATGAACTGTTCCATGTTCTGTTTGCTGTTTGCACCGAAGTACAAAATTAGCTTGAGCTCAAATGGGGTTCCTGATCAATTCTAGAGTTAATCTATTATGAACCATATTTGTGAAATCCTTAGAAAAATATGCTTTCCAGAGAATTGAAAATGTGGTTATAGTCAATCCCATCTTGAAATCCAGATTCAGAAATTATAATCTCCTTATGTTTTATGGAAAGATAGTAACTAAGAGAATTCAATCTAGATCGAGGAGCGTATCTTTCAGAAACTACATGGATTTAAAAATAAAATATCCACAATTACCAACTGGATTGTGATAAACAGATATTTATTTTCATATTTAAAGCCTAATCAATGTAAACGCCATTTATATTGACTTTGCTGAAGCTTAATTATAGTGGACCATTCAAATTTACTTCATAAAACTTTATATTTTAGGTTCTCTGAATTGTTTGTTATCTCTCTTCGTTTTTATCTGTCAGGTAGAATCTATATAATCAAGTTCAATTCGGATACTCGTAGCTATACTTTAACTATACTATACTCTAGTATACTCACGGATTTTGCTTGTGGCCATTACTTGTTAATATCTATATATATGCCATTGTCATAAATAAATCTTTTACAAAAATTCTGATTTATGCAGATGATATTAATATTTTTCACTCCGTCGCTTCCTTGAAAGATGCTAAAAAGATACAACTTAATCAGAATCATTTGCTAGATTGGTGTAATTAAAACCCTCAGTATGGAATATCCTTAAATGTAAATACATCCATTTTACATATAAGCAGAACTGTGTATCTTATATGTCTGAAATCGACAACATTCGCTTTTAGTCTGGAACGATATGATAAACTTTGAGATTGACTAAAACTCCAACGAAACTTTTGACTTATATTTGTCTGTAGCCTTGAGTTTTGTAATCTTTGTATGTGTTTGTTCCTTTATATATTACCTATAGTAAGAAATTTGCTGGACAAAGCCTCTCCAGTATGGTCGCCTCTCCATGGTTTGTGATATTCGATATTTGGTATGATGAAACATAGATTTTTGTGATCTTACATTTACAGATACTTTCTCCTGATAGAAGTAATTTGCCATGAATACTCCTTCCATTGATTATTACCAAACTCCCTTTATTAAAAACAAGGGGAACTATTGCGGATCTTACGTTTTACACTCTATAGTGACTCACTTTTAGTTTCACTTTTTAACCCACCCCTTCGATATTATTTTTGTCAAACACCGCTCCGTCGTTTTAACATTTCTTCTGAACTAATACACATATATTTCTTATGTTGTAGAATTTCTATTGATTAGAATGGCAAATGAAAATATATTTTTCTTCTCTCAACATACTTTTATTCGTATTGGTACTTGTTGTTGTTAAATTTGGTACTAGTGCTTAAAAACGCAACTATTTAACCATTACTTGACTTTTAAAAGTCTATTATTTAAAAATACTTATACTCATATATCTCATAAACTTTTAACTAATATTTAAATATATTAAAAACACACTATTACTGGACAACAATTTTGAATGTCGGAGCGTTAGAAATACATCCAATTACCTCGGCATTCAAAATGGAAGTCCGTATTGGTACTTTAAACCATGGGTCGATAACTATTTATTTATGTTGTATTATGTTGCTTATTATTTTGTATTCTGTATAATTACTATTGATATATATGTTACTGATATATATGTATATAACCTGCGTTAAACCTGTGCCACTGTTTGGGGACAGACCCCAAACATATCATTTCTATTTTATTTAATATTATGTTAATGGAAATCAAGATGGCCGCTTGTTCCCATATCATGCGATTTGTAACAATATATATTTTAAGTTACTGAATATAGTAACTATTATATAAAAATTTTTCTGCGTGCGTGTAAAAATATGAATTAACAGATAACTATTTAAATTATGATAAAATCTCGATTATCTAAAGATCGGTTAAATATACCTGTATAGATCATTCAGATTAGAAATCTGCTTTAAATTCTACCTCATTTTTATCTACGAACAAATATCTATAATTTAATTATTGTAAATCAATTATTTAATTGTTTATTATACTTCTTTATTGAAAATATTAAATATGAAAATATTAATTTAACTAATTTAATTAATTTTAATATTCAATTTAGATCATAATCAAACAAAATTAAACTAAAGTGCATTTAAATATGACTAAATTATATAATAATAATAACTAAATTTTTTATATTTATTAGTTAGTTATCTACTATAAATTTTCCAATAAAATTCAATAATTTTTAACTAAACTTTTATTTAAGTGACAGCTACTGCGTTTGAATAATCTTTACTGAACGAAATAGAGATTTTTATGCAATTTTTCTTCTCCATAATAGATTTAAAAGCATTTAAGTTAATTTGAAATAATATCATTTTAATGATATTTTTAATGATAAATTTTTAAATAAAATAATATACAAATTATTTAGATTTTAATTATATCAAAACTTACACAAATATGTTCTGATGTCAGTAATTATAATGTATACGAAACATTATGAAAGTTAGTAACATCACACTACGCTTTTAGTGGAAATTTAATAGAATAGAATTAAACTTTAAGAAGAATAAAAATACTTTGATTAAAAAGGAAATTGCATAATTCATGTGTAAAAAGAGCTTTTTCATATCACATAGGACTACATTAAGATTAAGATCGAATATTAAAAATGTTGAATATAGAAATATATTAATATAGAATATATACATAATTTAAAAAAAATTTTAATTTGTATATTTTTTTATCAATATTAATAATTATTAATTTAACTGATATTTGATTATCTGAAAATTGTGAATTTTTCATATAGTATATCTTATAGTATACTCAATTATAAGAAATATTAATTTTTCATTCTAACATTTAACTATAAACATATTTATCAATATACCAGATGCACATACATTAGATTACTATAATATTATATAGTTGTATATTATACTCAAATGCTTTCTGATTAAGTACATATCTGGTATGAGTAATTTAATTAAAAAAATAGATAAAAATTTAGGAAGAAATTTATAAATAAAAAGAATTGATAATTTTGATATCTGATGAATTATCGTTTAAAAATGCAAAGCTGAATAATTAAATGACTTAGGAAAAATAGTATATAGGAATATTGTGTCATATTTCTACTTATCTTACTTTCACCTTTATATACAAAAATTCGAATAATCAATGAACTTTATTTAAAATATAAAATAACGTGATATGTATCACTTCATTAGATATGAATTGACAATCACGTTATGATATAAAAGAAACATTGTTTATACTTTTATATATTATTTAAATCTTATATTGATTATATAATAATATAGTTATATTGTTATTCACTAACATAATTAATAAAAACCTACATGATATCATACATGTGAACTAACAAGTATACACTTTTATTATTTAATTGTTTAATTTATTTACTAATTATAATATTTTAATAGCATTTACATTTTAGATCATCCTTTTGAATTTTAATCTGACTGTTAATCAAGCCATTTTTAATGAGAAAGGCAATACATAATTTCGATATTGAAAGTAAGCAAAATTGAGCATTAAAATTAAACTTCATTTCATAGTTTTTATAAGTCGAAAAAATAGATTGTAATCAATGTGAAACGTTAGAAAAAAAAATTAAACATTCATTAAAATTACACGCATATATATATATAATAATATTTATTAAAAATGATATCGTTAATTAAAAAACAACAAACAAATATTTATATCATTAAAAACTAATTCGCAATAGTTTTAATTTTATAATTGAAGGTATAAAATTAGAATATACGTTGTTTAATAATATAATTTATTACAAAGGAACTTTTTTTGTCGCGTTAAATTGAAAATTAATCTATATATAATAAAATGATATTTATCTACGCCATCGTGATATAAAGTAACCAACTTAAGCATGATTTATACAATACGAATGTTCATTTAAATAATTCCTCGTGATTCATCAATGACTTCAAACAATGTAACTTTTCAGTATCGATGTGGTTTATCGTGTGAATGGTCGCATTTTCTAATGAATTTTATAATAGAGATTATTTCAAAATTCCAAATATATTAGAGGTTTTGGGTATATATGCATTTCGTATTACTGTTAATTAAAAATATGTCATTTAAGTTTCTTTTTATAGACAAAACTATTTTAATCATTAATGAAATCATTAATTTAACATATCGTCGTTATAAGAATTCAAATATAAATAAACAAACCGAAACAGATTACAATGCGCGCATATAAAGAATATGCATGTATATATATATATATTTATGTATGTATTTGTTTCTAACGACTTGGATTCGAGGAAACAAACGCAATAACAAACCTAAGTTTCGAACCATTCGCCGTTTCTCTCACACAGATTTCGGCTTTCGCTTTTTCCTCCTTTCCATTAAATTTTCTGTTAAAACCTTTCTATTAAAACCTTACTGCATGTTCACCCAATAAATCGTTTTCGGATGAAAAGCAATAGATCGTAAATGTTACGGAGAAGTGCATGGTAACCGTTGTTTTAGAATTGTAAACGCAGGTTCACGGCCTAGCGAAGCATCGCTCTCGACCGTTATTGATTCCTGATATAAATTCTTCTTGTCGTTTCGATGATTCGATCGGGAGAATTAAACGACACGAACAAATTGACAGAAGACACCTGAAATGCGCAGACGGGCAGCCATAAGACACTCAAGCGTCCTAATATTTACCGGCAAATGCGCGCGCCATTAGCATCGCGCATGCACTGGCATCTTGACCGCGATTGGTCGGAGCCACATGGTCTGATGTCAGACCACGGGGCCGGTCCAATTCAATAATAATGCGAAGCCCGCTAGTCAAACGCCAGCTAGTTTACGAGTACTCGTCATCTTGACCGGAGTTACTTTGTTTCAAAAAGGCCCGCATCGAGTGGCAGAACACAATAGAGCGTAACTCGTCGCAACAAAGCAGCGTGTCAATGAAAATCCAGTGACATCGCGCGAGTCGTCAACTGCGAACTAATACGAGCCCTGCGCCTGAAATTGCGATCCAACGAAACGCAGCAGAATCTAATCTACGCGACTGGTTAGTTCCAAACATTTAACTATAATTTCACAATCATGATGTTTTCAACAATTTATTCTCTTTCAACAATTCATTGAATCGTTCGACTATCAATGGGTTAATATAATCCAACCGAAAGTATATTCTTTTCCGTTTACGTCTTCGTTTTCATTGTTTCGCGCGGATTATAAATAATGCATTCGTTTCAGTGGCTAAACTTTATTCCTTGAATAACTGCATTCGTGCATCAATTTTTCATTCGCGTCAAAGTTTCTTTTTTTTTCCAATCGGACACGATTTACATTCGAAGCCAGAAACTAAAATTGTATAAAGTAAATACGAATTCTCGACAAAATTGCACGGCGCGCCGCGTCGCAACTGGAAAGCATTTTAACGGTCGATTGAAAAGCCGATTGTTTGGGGGAAAAAAGAGCTACGTCGGATTGGTTTGCGTTGAACCGAGGCGTTGACTCGTCGTCAAAAATCGTAGGTTCTGTTCTGTAAACTGTTATGCGGGCGGCCAATCGATATTACAGTCAGTCACGGAATTTCTATTGTGTCGGATAAAGGCGAACGGCGCACCGTTGCCTCCGAACGTCGATTGGTTGTTTTAGTTCGTATGCGCCAAAAATCTCGCTCGATAAACGAGATAATAAAAACAATAATATTGGATGTAAAAACAAGAAATAAAGTCGCGAGAATGATTGTGTCATGAAAACAGTCAACGTCAGATCCTTATATCATTCTTATTATGGAAATCTTAAGAGTTGCATTTTGCAAACAAAGCTCGACGGAATAACTTGGCCAAACGTATATCGAACGCGCGCTCGTGTAATACTTGTCATTAAAATAATGATACCGAGGACTGAGGTCACGATAATTTGTGTTGAAAGAAAAGATCCGCGGGGGTCCTAAATTTGCGTAAGTCACGATAACCCGGTAGTTATTGTCATGAAACGTACACGAGTTCGATCGGGGAATAACAAGTTAAATGCGCAATCGCGACCAGCGCTTGACAACTCGCGGGACAAATATTAGCGAATGTTATGTACCGACGACCAAAAGTAACATGCAAATTTTTAAATGAAGAAAAAAAAAGGAAAAACTTTCCAAACTTAAAGAAAGCAGTGAACCGTCATGCTGTTGACGAAACCGCGCTGTTTCACTGGAATTGTTTTTAATGACATTATGTGCACTTGAATGCGAAATCGCGCATCGATACTGGCACAAGATTTAAATGATTTAATAACTAGCGATCAACATAATGAAAGTTCGTGATACACAATTTACATACAATTTAAATCAATCATTTTGTCCCATCAAATATGTATATCTAATATTATTATATATTATAGTGTGTATATTCATATAAATAATATTTATGCGTATATAAGTATTGCTTCGTTTTAATCAATTCCGTTATGACTGAATAATTAAATTATTAATTTTATAGATCGAGTTTCAGTGTTTGATTGCGCATCAGGCGTGTACTATATTGTATCTACGATGATTATTATATTATACATATATAATACATATATATATATATATATATATATATACATCTACAACACGAGAGCACACTTTTGTAATAAAACGAAACTCATTTGGTATTTGGTATTTAATGAAGTTTTCGTCAGACCCTTCAGCGGCCAAAGAACTCATAACTTGGCTTTAACTACGCATTAATAATATAACTTCCAAATATGAGCACGAGATGACGAAGGCGGTGGTCTATTCGGTCAAGTTAAAAGTTGTTACTGCGAAAAAAAGTCGTCGGAAAAACGTCACGCGCAAAGTTTTATGCACAACCGAAATTCGCATGCGAAATTTTGTTTGATCGTTAAAATCAACTGATGCATTATTTATCACCATCTTGCGTCAAGTGGTGTGACTTATTATCTACATATTAATTAAAGTAATGATGAAGCGTTGTTTATAGATTTCCACTGCGATTGAATATTCGGTATTAGATCATTTCAATGCACAATTGTACAAATATCTGATGATATATAATAATCTTTTGATCCGACGTGATGTGTCGCGCAGTATACATATAGATATACATATATGGGTCAGTGTCAAATTCCATAATTAACAAAATTCCATACTACAGCTTGTATAACTATATTTACAATACTTATAGGTATACCTGTCATGGGTACACTGAGAGAAATAAATGACGAAAAATTACTATTTATTTCCTTTATTTGGAATCATAAGAGAAAAAGAATAATATTTACTGTTTTTAAAAGGGAAAAGTAAGTTTTTTACATACAAAAATACTACTTTATCATAATATATATAACTTTTAAAAATAGTAAATATTCTGATTTTTCTCAGAATATATTTATTTCTCTGTGTATGGATTTTGGTTAAGTGACACTGACCCATATAAAAATATATATATATATTCTCTGATTATATAAACTGAATCAAATCATACGTCGCCACTAATCGTACGATTTAACACAAATTCGCGCTTTTAATTATAAACGTATCGAAGTCAGCGCTGATCGATTAAATCGCAATTTTCACTTTATTAAATAGCGTTTGTTAGTGCATCGCTGTACGAAATTGATTATGACGAGCGTATACGCGGAGTTATATAAACAGTGTACAATTACCGAGCATCGAGTTGATTACTTACACTTTACAAAAACATCCAAGTTGGCAAATCACCTGAGTAAAAAGTACCAGGTTATTGACTCTGTTCTCATTCTTGGATTTACGAAGTAGCGCACGGTGTTAGGTTTTATTTAACGTGAAACAGTGCAGTTGTTTGTAGAAGGAAAAAGCCTTTCTCGGGTTAGTTTTTAGCGAAGAGAAAAAGGAAAAGGAAGAGAGCAAAATGCACGCCGTCGTGATTGATATTGAACACGCCAATCGGATGTATTACAAAGTCAAGGATGACAAAAATGAAGATAAACGCCGCGGTCTTTGATTTTATCATAACCTTCGCGTGACTCGAACGTTGCATTATTGTACGATTATGACGCAACCGTGAACAGTAATTCGGCATTTTTCTTCTAATCTCGGAGTGCGTTCAAAATGCGATAAGTACGTCTCTTCCTTGCGTCGAGTTGATCTTGGCATTGAAAACCGTTTAACTGACATTGACACTTATAAAGTTGCACCGCGCGCGGTTCAAACATCTCCGCTTTTATTGATTATATATGAATTGGCTCTCCGGACTATTTTCTTTTATAAGCAAAATTACAGCCACCAGTTGGAAACCCGCTCGCGTTAATTGAATTAATTGAACGATTTTATTGTTTCTTATTTTCTGATAATACACTGCAAATCTTATAATGCGAAGTCAATTGGTCAGATTTTTAATACAACGACGTCACGTTTAATGTGTAATATATTTTGAAATTCATTTTATTTTGTACTTTTTATTATTACAAAGCAATTAATCAATTAAATGATAATTTGCATGTATAATTGAATTTTCACTTATCTGCGAGCAATATTATTTACAAATTAGCAATTTAGTTTTTTTTTTAACACGTTTGATAATGCATTTGTATTAGAATTGTAAATGGCCATCGTTCAATTGAGGCAGGTGAATATCTTATGAATGAACGTAATATATGAATTAATTATGTCTGTCAATGAACCAACTAGGCATTCATGACATTGATTATCATAAGATATTATAATGAATGCGCAAAAAGCTTACTTACTTCCATGATTTTGCATACACGTTATTTACTAGATTATATAATAAATGTTTAGACTAATTATATCTGAAGACCATACATTGAATAAACGTTTATTGTTAATAATTTATTCAATAAAAAGTTATCAAATTTGTAATATAACTAATTTGTAGGATATTTTTATAAAATACTTTTTTTTTAACAAATAATAAGTTTCAAATTGATTGCAAAACCTGTCAATCAAATACGTTCAACAGAAATATAATCTTATCGCCATAAGCATGTGCAACAAATTTATGTGTCTAAAAAGTGGTGTTTGTTAATCTTGAATTGTGCAATAAACATTATTGTTTGAATTATGTTGAGGTGATAAAAATGTTTGTCGAAAATGTTAATGTGATAAAGATTCTTTATGTGTTGTACTAAATATATATTAATTGAAATAAAATTTGTTTTTCCTTTTCGGATCACATTAAGATAACTCAATTAAATGCAGACGTGAGTTAGGCAGTCAATTGTCACAACCTCGACTGTGTCGACACGAGAGATCAATTACGTTGACACACGAAACTGTATAAAAACATTTAAACGATGTATTAAGTCATTTGACATATGCGCTAACCATTATTTAATTTGACATGTACTGTTAATAATTGCAACTCACTAAACCGTAACGATTCGCTATAATTTAATTCTATTATATTTGGTACTCTTCTTATTAGTTGAGCACGTAAATTATAAAAATAACTGAAATTTATAACATAGACAATTCAAATGGAAATTACTGAATAGCGTTAAAAAATAGTTTCTTCAAAAAAGATCAAAAACATGAAATGTCTTAAAATAGTTAACGTGTCATTATTTCACATTAAATATTTAAATGCCATGCCATTCTGTATGAAATATTAATTGAATTTGTGTTAACATTTTATCTGTCAAACTGTATAGAATGGGGGTTTTTTATTGTTTATTACGATAACTTATTATTTGTTTTTGTGACTACGTAAAATATTGTCAAATGAGAAGTACTGTCAATTTTAATTTTAGTTTGATAAATATTCATGTTTTGATTTTAGCCTGCTGTCCACAAGGTTTTCACGTCTGATTCATTCTGTTAGTTACTGAAAGCAAATTAAATCACTAAAATGCCAGCCAGATTTGAGAGCATGAACAGCCCCATTATGCCTGAACCAAATTTTTCAAACGGTACAAACTACAACTTTGCAGAAGATATTGTAATTTCAGGAATATCAGGTAAGTTTATTAATGTAATTGTTGATAAATTCTTTGGTCAAGTATTGCGAATAATATTTAACATATATAAACAACCGATATTTTAATTGTTATTATGAAAAATGTCAGTTAATTTTTATAATTTTAATTGTTATAATTGAAATCATATTTATTGTTCTATTAATATCTAGTATTTATTTAATAGAATTCATATAAAAATATACGTGATAATATATTCATGATTACTTTATTGGAACAATATAAATATTTTGTAAAATCAAATTTATTTGCATAAAATACTCATAAAGTTATTAATAATTATTAGTAACGATTATGTAGACGTATTTCTTGAAGTGATACATTATATGTCATTTTGATTTATGAGATAAAATAATGTGCCTCATTAAAACTATTCTGACATCAATTTATGGAAATAATTACAAGATCATCAAACAGATATTAAATTAAATTTACTAATAATACAAAATACATAAATTAAATTCATTTTGGTAATGTCATAGGTCGTTTACCAGAATCTTCAAATATTGAGGAATTCAAACAACAGTTACTCGATGGAATTGATCTAATAACAGATGATGATCGAAGATGGCCTTCCGGTTTACATGGATTGCCTGCAAGGACTGGAAAACTCAAAGATATAGCATCATTTGATGCTACATTTTTCGGAGTTCATGCAAAACAAGCGCATGTAATGGACCCGCAGCTTCGTATACTTCTTGAATTAACGCATGAAGCTATCATTGATGCGGGTGTAAATCCAACAGACATTAGGGGTTCAAGAACGGGTGTTTTTATTGGTGTATCTGATTCAGAATCTAATGAATGCTGGACAAAAGATCCAGAAACTCTCAGTGGTATGATATAATTTTTAATTTATCTATAATTAAAGAAATAACTAACAAAACAAATTGTTTTATATTATTCAAATCAAATAATCAATATTATTTAACATTATTAAGAGTTATGGCTAATTCATAATTATTATAAAATATATATTAAAGAGATAACATAATAAAAATGCAACATTAATAAGTACTGTGAGTCGCATTGAAACCGAACACTATAGGTGATGAAACAAATGAAAGGGTTCGGTTTCAACATAAACGCTCGTTACGTATATATATACACGTTTATTATTATACAGAAAATTATTTCCTTTAAGGCTATTCATTGACGGGATGCTGTCGATCTATGTTTCCCAATCGCATATCTTATTCATTTGACTTTAATGGACCTAGTTTTGCTGTCGACACAGCTTGTTCATCATCACTTTACGCAATGCATCAAGCGATAATAGCAATGCGGACAGGACAATGTGATGCAGCCATTGTTGGAGGTGTCAATCTTTTACTGAAACCTGGAACTTCATTGCAATTTCATCGTCTAAATATGTTATCTCCAGAGGGTACTTGTAAAGCATTTGATAGCTCTGGTAATGGTTATGTAAGGTAAATTATTATTTTGACTTCTCTTTATTGTTGGACAAAATAAAATGTTTTTTAAAATTAATAAACTTTATACTCATTGATTAGATCGGAAGCGGCAGTAGTTATATATTTACAAAAATCTCACGACGCGAAAAGAATTTATTCAACTGTAGTAAATTCAAGAATAAATACTGATGGAAACAAAGAACAAGGAATTACTTATCCTTCTGGTAAAATGCAAAACAAATTGATGCGTGAAGTCTATGAAGAAGCAGGCATCAATCCTGCTGATGTATGTTATGTCGAAGCTCATGGAACGGGCACAAAAGTTGGAGATCCTCAAGAATGTAACTCGATAGCTGATTTATTCTGCAAGGATCGAAAAGGTCCTCTTCTTATGGGGTCTGTTAAATCTAATATGGGACATTCTGAGCCAGCTAGTGGACTTTGTTCTATAGCTAAGGTTGTTATTGCCATGGAATCTGGAGTTATTCCTGGAAATCTTCATTATAAAAACCCCAATATTGATATACCTGCTTTAAGTGATGGTAGAATACAGGTATTAATGCTATATTTTAATTTTTTAAATATGTATGAATTATAAAATGTTGAATTTTTAAATTTCTTTAATAATATTATGTTTTACTTGTAAATATAGGTTGTAGATAGGTCGATACCTTGGAAAGGAGGTTTAGTAGCTGTCAATTCATTTGGCTTTGGTGGAGCTAATGCACACGTAATTTTACGAAGCAATCCAAAACCTAAGCTTATGCCTGGTTTTGTTTCTGATTTTCCAAAAATTGTTGGAGTGTCTGGTAGAACAGAAGAAGCTGTAAACAAACTTTTAGATAAAATTAAAGAACATGAAATGGATGATGAATTTTTAGCAATGGTACATGATATACATAAATCAAATGTTAATGGCCATACTTACAGAGGATATCAAACATTAAGAACAAAAGAAAGTGTTCGTGAAATAAATGAAATTAGATATGAAAAGCGACCTATTTGGTAAGGGTAATTTTATTAAAATATTTATATTATACAACAAATAAACATTTTATAACCAGTTAACAAAATTACAACAAAATATTGTTATTAATGAGAAAATTACCAATGTACATATATTTACTTGTATAATTAAAATTAAGTAAACTATATATATTTTTTTAGGTATGTTTTTTCTGGTATGGGTTCACAATGGCCAGGCATGGGCAAGGACCTTTTCGTTATCGATACATTCCAACGTAGTATTCGTCGTTGTTCAGAAGTTTTAGAACCATACGGCATAGATTTAATGAAACTTATTCAAAATGGTACTGAAGAGGACTTTGATAATGTCCTTAACTGCTTTGTATCTATTGCAGCTATTCAAGTGGCGTTGGTTGATGTTTTAAATTCTATCGATATTCAACCAGATGGTATCGTTGGTCACTCGGTTGGTGAACTTGGTTGTGCTTACGCCGATGGTACTTTTACACCTGAACAAACTATTCTCGCCGCTTATTGGCGCGGTAAATGCGTTTTAGATGCCAATTTACCAACAGGTGCTATGGCTGCAATAGGACTTGGATGGGATGAAGTGAAAAAAAGATGTCCTAATGATATTTATCCTGCATGTCACAATGCAGCAGATTCTGTTACAATTTCTGGACCACCGGAATCTGTATCTAAATTTGTTAAAAAGTTAAAAAGTGAAGATATTTTTGCTAAAGAAGTAAAAAGTTCTGGTTGCGCTTTTCATAGCAAATATATACAATCCGTTGGTCCAAAACTAAAAGAAGTTTTGGAAAAGGTTCTTGTTAATCCAAAGAAGAGATCTTCTAAATGGATTTCCAGTTCTATACCTGAAAATTCTCAACATTCGTCCTTATCTCAATATAGTTCTGCAGCTTATCACGTTAATAATTTACTTTCACCTGTGCTGTTTCATGAAGCACTTCAGAAAGTTCCAGAAAATGCCATTGTTATTGAAATAGCTCCACATTGCTTGTTACAAGCCATTTTAAGAAGATCTCTCCCTCAAACTATAACAAATGTTGGTTTGCATAAAAGAGATGTAGATAGTATGAACTTTTTCTTAACTAACTTAGGAAAACTGTATATGGCTGGTGCTCAGCCTAAGTTTTCTAAATTTTCAACGCCAATTAGTTATCCGGTTGGCAAAGGAACACCAATGATCAATTCAGCAGTTGGATGGGATCATTCCATTGCATGGAATGTCGCTAACTTTGGTAATAAAAGACAAATGACTGGAGAAAATATTATTGAAGTTGATTTGGCCAAAGACAATAACTCTTATTTGTCAGGACATGCTATTGGTGAGAATTTATTTATATATATATATTTAATTATCATTCATTATTATTAATAATTATAATATACTTTATTTTATTACCATTCCTTATAGATGGTAGGATTCTTTTCCCAGCAACGGGTTATTTACTACTTGTATGGAAAACATTTGCAAAAATGCACAACGTCGATTTTGACAAAATGCCTATAGTTATGGAG
>JABFQC010002777.1:0-15349 GCA_022817085.1 Psilanteris sp. ZL-2020
CGGGGGAGCGGTGGCACCGTTTGAAGTATAGGAAGATGCGTGGGGGGGTCGGCCGGTAAGAAGCCATGGGATGATGCGAGAACGTGCTACGACGGTCAGGGACATCCAAAGGGTGTCGGGACAATCGTCAAAGTGTTGCTCCGAGAGCCGAGCCGCACAAATTAAACGTATCAAATGGTCGTGATTGCGCGACGACATTCCAGCGCAGCGGCGTAGCACCGATCTTTTGTTCCACGCTGTTTCGAGTCGGAATCAAACGCGTATTTGCGTTATTTCGACGTTTTATCGTCGTCGTCGATCGCGTAAGACGAATAATAAGAAATCTCGAATGTGATTTCGATGGGTCGAACCGACCGAAAGATCGCAAATGATGCAATTAATTTCAATCGGTAATCGGTATTATCGAGTGCGAATTGGTAAATCGTTGACGTAGTTGTTATGGCGATCGTTATTTTGAGACGCGTAATTAATAATACTTTTGTTTTTTATGTTGCAGGTACGTACGCAAAGACGGTCTATTTTGTTGCGAGTTAAAGATTAAGGAGACGAAATCTGGATGAGTATATTTTATTTCGAAAATGTACACCCATTATGTATATACGCGTTTCAACTGTGGAATTACGCTGAACTGATTAATGATTCAATCCATTATTTTGTTATATATTTTCGGATTAAACCCTCGGACGTGATGATGAAATAAATTAGAAGGTCTATTACGATTTGATATTGCTATAAATAATGAGGATGTATATCAATTTTACGTTTTTAATACAATTTCACAAAGATTCGAGTAAGAAATCTATTTGTTTTCATTGAAATCGTGTTATTATTGTTTTGAGTTAATTTCGTCGATAATTTTAAGTAATAATATTATTGTTATTGTTTACATTTGTATTCTTATTATAGTTTTATTACTGCTTACTATAATTATTATTATTATTACTATTATTAAATCTATTCAATTCATGAAACCGAGTTTGGTAACAATATCTCTTTGCTACGAACAAAAAGTTTTGACCTGAAAATGGTCCTTTTCAAGCCATTTAAAGAATGTCTTTTTTCGATGGGAAATAATACTGTGAAATTCTCATTGAAACTAATAAATCAATTTACCGTTCTCATACAGTAATACAACACCTTTTATTTATTCCTATTCTATATATATATGTATATATACACACAACACACCAAGCGTTTCAAACGAACACGTGGAGTGCGGTAATCGAAAAATTGTCGCGATCGATTTTTTGTATTATTCGCGAATTCGCGTCGAATTTGAATCCGCGCCCGACAGATGTCACCCGACGTTCGATGGATACGCGACACGAATGTTTCATCGGTCGGTTATGTCGTAAACTTCTATCTCGCGGTTCATAACACCGGCTGTCGACTCGTAGTGCCACCTACGACCGCGACTCATTAAACCCACTCGGTACGGAGGCGGCCTGCCTCGCGGCGCCCGCGCGAATCAATACATTCGAATGCATTGATAACTCGGTCTGATAACCGACATTCGAGCGCGACTTATCAGTCGATAAACCCGGAGATCGGGGCTCCGAATTTGGGACTCCGAATCGACAGATTGTTATTGAGAGCGGCATTAATTGAAAACAATCGAACTCGACTTGATAAAAAGGCGAAAATCAATAGCAATTAATTGAGATATCAGAGCGATTAGTTGTTTTTTTCGAATCGGATCGCGGCGTCGGAGTTTGTTTCCAAACATATTCCTAATCGGCTAACCGATAAGACGAATTCAGCAAAGCAGAGAGCGGTATCTCGAGTGGGTTTGATTCAAAAAATTACGATACCAATTAGAATATTACGCAAACGATTGACGAAACCGAGATTGTTGCGCGAGGTTGTTGCGCGGCGTAATCGGCGAATTTGAAACTCACATCGGACACGTTAACGACGATCGGCATCGAAAACATCGCTTGCGATTTCCGAAATCGCACCCGTTTTGCGGAAAAATCGAAGCCCACCGATTTACCGATCCCGGCGTTACGCGAGTCGAACCGCAGACCTGATTTTCCGCGTTGATAATCGCGATTGCGCAATCGTGACCGTTAATAAATCGAATCGTCTATTTTGGAGGGAGCGCGGCTGCACGTGGACTTGCATCCACGAATTGCTCAAGACCTTTCGCCGATCTTTGCAGGCCCGAGCCTAACAGATTTCTCAGGATGATTAATTGCGAATTAATCGGTTCGCAATTTTACTATATCGAACGGGCATCCGAAAAACGCGGCCAATATAAATCACGCGGCGAGCGAAGCGGCGGCGGGCCGTTACGTAATGGAATCGGCATAAATCGTGTGAGGCAACAATTGCCGGTGTGACCCAGGGGCCCGATCGCTCCGCCTGGCGGTGGTTTCGCTTTCTTTCGACGGCTCGGCTTCACGTTCCACAATCTCCAATTTGTTGGCCGGGTTACATCCCGTCGTGCCGTCTCTCTTCATCGGCGTGAGTCAACCGCGAGAAAGTGACAGAATAAATGCAGTTTTCACTTCGCACTGCGCGCTCGCGACCGAAGATCGGTTCGACCGAACAAAGGATCGCGCCGAATCGATGGCTCCGTCGTCGAACCGGAAACCGTCGCGGTACCAAAATGGACGTCGCGAAAATGGGTCGCAAGGCGGCGGGCTCTTTCGGAGGCGCGTTCAACAATCATCCTCGACGGGGAGGGGGGCGGCGGCCGAAATTGCGTCCTGACGTCATCGGGCGTTTGATAGATATATCGTCGGTGAACCTTAGCCCCGCGACGTCGGGTACCAACCCTTCCCTCGGCGGAACTTGCGCGATGTTGTTAGCTTGTTTTTTTGGGTTAATCTAATACGAGGGGAGCGTCGGGTGAATCGATACAAAAGTTTCATTAAATGTCTGACCGAGGGGCGGGGGCGCCGAAATTGTGTTAATCGCGTCGGGTTGCGTGGCGGCGCGGCGCGGGGCCCGCGCCAACCGTCGCGCTAAACCGCCATCAAAGCGGGACTTCGCGACCCGTTGATCCGCGGAAACGGCTCGATATTTCGGCGTTAATCCGCGCCGTCGGTGCGCCGGAGGCTGCGTCTATTTCTGACACTTTGACCCGCACCTGCCGAAACCGCGGGCCTGAAACGTCGCGCGGCGAAATTGCGCCAGCCGTTGGACGGTCCCATCGCACCGGCGCGACGAAAACCCGAAAGTAGGTTGTCCCGGCGATGCATTTGACGCGCTTATCTTCGCGCGTTGTAATGTGCAAAATTCAATAATGGTCCGTTTGAATGCAATTGCGCCCTTCGCAGGGCTGGGTTTCGCGCGCCCGCCGCGCGTTAGTGTTAGTGTGTTCCCACACACGCGTGTCGAGCGTGTACGCGCGCGGTCGGGCGGCCGCGGTCGCGCCTGTGTGAGTGTCGGCTAAACGCGTTAAGAAGGATCGCATGCACACGGGACGCACACCAACGAAGCCAAAGTTCAGTCACTCCGTAACCTCCTTTCGATCGAAACTATTACACACTAGGCAGCGGCTCTCAGCCGCGCGGAGCCCGTTTTACTTTCGTTCAAACGGAATCGCGTTCCACGACTTTCTAGTCGATGAAATCGCGAGTGAGAGATTCTTTTGTAACCGCACACGCCTCGGCCTACGCGCCTACCGATTCGTCGATCGGTTCCCGCGGTTGCGAGACCGCCGGGCGCATCGCTGCCCCCGAAATCGAATCGTTTGCTCGCGCCGCCAATTGCGATGCAAATTCGTGTCATTTGATAATGAAGATACATTTAAATCAGCGCGCGTCGACGAATTCATGCGAATTTGTTACGAAAACCCGCCGCCACGGAACGTCGCGGAATCGGAATGGATTTCAGAACACGGAATTCTGGATCGGGTTAGCCGAGGTTGGCGAATTGGCAACGCGGTGCGAGCGATGTAAAACATCCGCGGCCGATCGGTCGATTTTCTGCTCCGATATCGGTATCGCGCGGACGTCCGGACTCGAAGATCGGTACAGATATTTGAATATATCTTTTAAGAAGTTGTCCAGGATTGACGCAACATCGGTCTCGTTACATCATTGCGATGACGATCGGATCGGCGATACCGCTTATCGGTATACAAAGTGGTTCCATAATCGAGCCGGATAAGCGCGCCTTTCAGAATCCGAACCGAAATGATCGAGGCGCGATCGTGGTTTCGTGATACTGCGCGCGGCCGAAATTGGGCCAACAGGTATATACGAACGGGCGTGGAGATAAATCCATGACGAATCCCATTGCGCGTTTCGTCGCTTGTTTTGTTGTGCACGCGGGCGAACGGCCTTCGGCGTTCGGGGGTCAATTACCGATTGCGAGTTATCTGTCAAAGCCTGGTCGGGACGCTAATCGGCGCGTTATCGGCATCTTTGCAGCGAGAGATCGATCTTGACACAAGATGTCCCGCGTCAATAACAATTTTATTTGGCTCAATTCTTATCACAATAACAGTCTTGTTTTTAGAAGCGGCTTTATCTATGTTTAAATAGGCAATGCGCCGCGCCGCGCGCTTATTTATAGTGTCGGCGATCAGTCGGCGCGCGTCTTCGACCGATCGACAGGTGCACCGCGGTCGAAACGACTCGTCTCGCGAGCGGCGACTTTTTTTCGCCGCGCCGCACCGTCCGTCACATTCCGCGGTTCCGGGAAGATACAGCTCGGGTTCGGCGGTGAACCGTAAGTTGTCGCAAAACGACGACAGAACGCGTATATATATCGATGAGACGAGGGACGATTATCGGAACATCGCTTTTATCGTTCGATTTTGACGGAGCATCGATTTCGGCGAAACGTGACACGCGGCAAAAAGTTATATATATATAAAGAACCACAACAAAGTAATATTTTATACGGTGCAGTACTATTTGCTACAAACAACTGTAAAAATGATTATACCTTTTCAGGCGTAATACAAATTCGTATGCAAAAATTTACTATAAAGCTATAGTAATTAACGTAACGTATGGTCGTAGTAAAAAGAAGTGTTTTATAGGAAACGAATGGGATCGCTTATGCTGAGGAAAAAAATGTTTAACAAATTGCTATATAATGTAGTAAAATTGACAATGCACCGTATGCAATGCAAATCAATATACTCAAGTTTATGTATATAATTTTAATATATAACGTAGAATTTATTTGTGTTTTCACGTATCGTCCACTTTTCAAATATTATATAGTAAACTGTCAAATATTTCTATTCTGAGTGTATAAGTACAACAAAACGTTCCATTTCGATGAATACACAAAGATCAGTATAAAGCAACATTTCAATAAATCGGAACGCTTGAAAAACCCTCCCATAACACTCATTTTCCCCGCGATTAATTGAGTTATCCTCGGAACCACGACACGGCTAAAACCACGACAATTCCCGCGCGCCGCTTTATCTTCAAACGATTTTCGTACGTCCCCCGAGTTTTGTCCACCTTTTACCGGTCTCGCGAAATTGCCGAAAACCGGCGCGCCGATCGAATCGGCCGTTTACGATGACAGCGCGCCGATCGCGACAGGCTGTAATGTTAAGGTCGGCCGGGCGGCTGTTGACAGCGGCGCCTTAATAAAAATGATTGATGCGTGGCGCGTGCGATCGGTCCCGAGGGAAACCGCACGCGGTCGGTATTTGGACGCGACCGAGGGGGTCCGCTCGGCCGATCGCGCGCGCCGCACTTTCAACGCAATTACGACACGGATACACTTGTCATTGTTTAATTGCCGCCGAGCGACACCGGCCGATTTTGTAATGAATTAATTGTACGGCTTATCCCATAAGCAAGTCGTCTGAATACAGTTATTTATGATTCGATATTAAGAAAGTAAAAGTAGCGAAGCGGTGCGCGCTCGTGTGCGTTGGTATTTATATTTTCACGCGCGTGTGTGCGCGCGCGAACACACGGACTGGCGTTCCGAACGTGTCCTCGCACGGTCGCTGCACTGTTTGCCGCGCAACTTGACCAACATTAAGCAATCGAGCTGTTCCCCATCGTGCCACTTTCCAGAAAATTCTTAATCAAGACTTGAAAGTATTATCTGGCGTTTTCGTAAATCGCGTGAATCGCCAATGAGATTGTGTGCATTTCGTTGAGAAAAAAAGGAAAAAAATGAATACGATTTCGTAATCGAACGGACGATTCAGGCCAATTTGTGCAACGATACACTTATTTGTTTCGAGAGGAATGACACGACGCTCGATGCTGGGCATTGTTCTCGCGACAAACACGTCGATTCGCGCTTGTTTCGACGTATAAATATAACAGACTGGGCGGTGTGAGGGTGCGCGTTTTGGAAAGCGCGGATATGGTTTTTACGTTGTTTTTTATTTTTTACTATTTTTTTTTATTGTTTCTGTTTTTTTTTTTTTACTTTTTTCAATTCGGAGTCAGATTTGATTTGATCATTTTAACCCGCGGTAAAGACAGAAGTTTATAATCGCCAACGAACGCTTGATTAAAATGGTGAAAGTAAAATTTATTTATGCATTTTTACGCAACTCCGAAGGCTTAGCGAGATTGACCGATTTTCAGCGACGGTTTTAAGGAGAGTACAAGGCAGAACTTTCTTCTAACGAACATGAAAGTTTTTACAAGAATCAATGGTCTCGAGTTGAAGTTCTCTTTTTTTTTTCGTTTGGGTTGTCTAGGGGTTGCTGAGGAGATTGGAATATATGCCAATTGAGATCAGGTTGATAAGAGAATTGAAAAGGAAAATGGAATACTTATAAATATGGTATTATTAATGTCAATTATAATAATTTAAGCGCGTTTAATTTAATTAACGTGCAAACAAAATTTGCATTAAAAATAACCAGAACTTCGTTAAACGCCGCACCAAACAAGAGTTAAAAATTGTTGAATTTCGCCTATTATTTTACGCTGCCGAGTTCTTTGCTTTTGAAACGAAGCTTTGTTTTTTTATTCCCCGCGCGAACACAAATAATGAATAATTTTTCATAATCAAAAATACAAACCCAAAATTTCATCAGCCGGACCAAAGCAGACGCTGGAAAAATTATTACTTTGTATGTTGAAAATCGAATTACTTCGAGCGAAAAATGTATTAATTTAACGTTTCGGAGTTTTTCAATATTTCCGTTATTTTTCACTCCATCACATCCAGTGACGTAAAATGAAGGAAAAAAAAACAAGGAAGAAAGAAAGAAAAAAAATGAAGCGAATTTATTGTACATAACAATCAATGTAAGATATTGTCAATATTTCTCAGGATTCCGATCATGTATTCCTCCGAGATGAGGAATATAAGTAACTGCAATTTTCCGGGTAATTTTCTTTCTGAAAAATCGTCGGTACAGAGAATCTAATCTCGACGTTTTTAATCCCGGGCATAGTTTCGCGGTGCGTTTAAAATATCGTACATGATTTAACGGAATTTTGAGATGATAATACATAAGGGTGACGCATGCTTTACTCTTGAATAAGTGCAGCGAACGTATTTCGCGGTGTAATGAAATGTGTCAATTGGTGCATATTTAATGAAATTCGCGCATATATATATATATATATATATATATGTATATATGACAATGTATCTATGAAATTATATGCCGCGTGAGTCACCGTTTTAAACTGTTTGGCACAAAATGTGTGCGTAATATTGGCGTTCATTAAAACCAATGATAAATCGGAGAGCGGTGCGTTAGTGTAAGTGCTCGTATATTAAACTCGACAGGTATGGACAAGTAATTATATTCAATGAAAGTGACAACGAATGCGTTTCGATGCGATTTATTGTATAAAAAAAGATATAACCAATTTTTTTCGAAAGAAAATCTTGTCACCGCGCCGCGCGTTAACAATGATTCACGCCACGAACGAATTCCGCCATGAATATTTCTCTCCCAAAATATAAGCTTCGATTTTGCATCGCAAAAAGTGTTTTTACAATAAAGCCAGACGTATTTCGAATACGCGCGGTATGTATATAGTGCGTCGCAAGCGATCCGATTCCTGGCGCGGAAGAATGCACGGGTTGTTTGCAAATGCGGGTGGCGCAGTCGCGCTTTGCGCAAATCCGCTAAGTGATTTTGTAGGAAAGTGGAATAACAATAATAACGCGCAAACGCGACGGCTATATTTAATTTATTTATTCGCGGTTTACCGTGCGCGCATTCGCAAATGTTTTATTGACTGAAGCACGCAGCAATTTTTGTTGGTCGCGGAAATAGGTATAAGCATTTGTTTCTTGGCAAACGCCGAACCTTTTACTGCCGCGCGCAGTTTATTCGGATACGTAAGCTTAATCGTTTTTATCATTGAATTGTACGCAACAAACGACTTCATTGGCATTTAACGAAATGCTCGATTTCAAATTATGTATTTTTTTCTTTTTTTTTTTTTTCTTTTAATGTAATTATCAATGAACGTCAAATATTTTTATCGCAACAATTCGCGCGTCTGACGGCGTATTTCCTGATTGCATTATGCCGGTGTTTATATATGAATGCAGTCGTAAAGGAATCGCAATCGAAAGTCAGTCCGTTATCGAAATAATCGCATTCTTTGAAGCGGCGCTCTTAAGGGTCCGATTTTAAAATGCAATTTTTCGTCAATTTTCAATCAATCAGACGGTGTTTTGAGCTGAAAAAGGACGCAATATTTCACTTATTAACCGTAAAACAACGATTTCGATCAATTTGCATACAAATCGTTATATTTGTACGATCTGTATTATAGATAACGCAAGGCGCGAAAGCACGTAAACAATAAAACCTGCGAAATTGAATGATTAAATTTAATACAAAAAATCCTTGCAAAAATGCTTCGCCCATAAAGACGCGAGTCACACTTATTCAATCGTATATCGAACTTATACTTTCCACCGCTGTATCCACATTTTTATATAACGGCGCGCGACATGCAAATTTATGGAAAATGAATTATTTCAATAATTCATTAAAATGCGCGCGATCGAATTTATGAAAAAAAAGGGAAATGCATTTGTTTACGCGCGTAGCTGATCAATATCCGACACTTAGGAGTCTTCCCATACATATGCATTCAACAAACCACATACATATATATTGACAAACAACGTTAACATAACAATTGAAAGTGCAAAAAAATAATTTCTCTTCCTCTCGCGATCATAATAATAGAATTATTACACCCGTGAAAATCGGTATTATAAAAAGGTCTTGTTTTAAGACACTTTTCTAAATAAAATACCAAACGGTCTTAAATATTATTTGTAGCTTCTGCACTGTTAAAAACTTATAATTCACGTGTCTTATTAGCGACTTAATTAAGACGCCCAAGTGTCTTAATCTAATGCAAAATATGTTGTATTAAGATAGCTCGTGCCTTAAATAAGTCACTTCGAGTCTTAAAATCGTGACATTTAAGATACCTTTTTTTAACAGTGTGTTTATCTAGAAATTTTATGAATTTAAGACGCGTGTTTTAAGACTTATTTTAGGACCTCAAATAAATAAATGGTATATTAAAATACAGACTCTCCTAACATGACTAAAACATGATTAGATATCTTAGATGTCACGATTTTAAGACGCAAAGTTACTTATTTAAGTCACTGTCTTA
This sequence comes from Psilanteris sp. ZL-2020, assembly GCA_022817085.1. Classification (NCBI taxonomy): domain Eukaryota; kingdom Metazoa; phylum Arthropoda; class Insecta; order Hymenoptera; family Scelionidae; genus Psilanteris; species Psilanteris sp. ZL-2020. The sequence continues at coordinate 9,561 of JABFQC010002777.1, forward strand.
ATACAAAATATTGTGCACGAGATTAAGACATTTGGGCGTCTTAAATAAGATTCGTGTATTATGTTTTCTAACAGTGAAATCTGATTAAAATTCTCAGTTTCCGTATTAAATCCCCATAAAGGTGCGTCTTACAAAGTACATTGAACAACAATCTCGAAGGAACGCGCGCGTTTGTCCCTTTTTTCTCATACCGACCGTACTTTTTGCGCGAAAAGGTCGCGCGAAAGTGACACGTTCATTTCACCGTCGAGCGGCGACGATCCGCTCGCATTTATATATATAAATCTATTATATATATGGGTACACGACAAGATTATTCCCAACCGACGGATTTCCCAACCTGCAAACGTATATCTATATTTATAATAACTATATATACATATGCACAAATAAAGCGTCGTTCCTCGCGGTTCGAACGACATTTGCCGCCGCCAGCTCGGTCAATCAACGGATCCGTCTCATCCAGTTCCGCGCAATTGCGACCGAAAGAACGTCAAAATCTCGTCGTCATCATCATCATCATCATCATCATCAAAGTCCATCCGTCGCGCGGCGCAAACTCAATTTTCGTTGGCATTTTTTGCGTTTTCTCTCTCGCACCGCGGTCGTCGCTGTACTCCGCGCGCTCGCAAGCTGGACGCGAAGTGCTCGCCGAGGCAACTCGGTCGGTTGTTGCATTGAGCAAGCGAACGAGCGAACGAATGAGCAGCAGTCACCTCGATAGGGATTGTTGAACCCGCGAGAATCTAGGCCGTCGCACGAACAGGCCACACGGACGCACTACGACATTGCGCTATTGTCAGCGGCGCGTCCGTGTGCGCGTGCCTTTGCGTGCGTGTTTGCTTGTTTGGTCGCGTGTGGGTGACTTTGTATCGGCCGGCTCGCGGGATTACGCGCGGAATCGCGAATACGGATTCGCGCGTGAAATTAGCCGACGACTGGTCGCGCGACTTTGCGCGGCTTTGCCGAAACCGGGCGGGCCTGCGGATGGCCCTGGCGGCGCCATCGGTTCGGTTGCGAGACGCCCGCCCGGTGTCAAAATTCACCGATCGTTTCGAAACGTCATTGCCCACCGTCGATTTTTAACCAGAACTATATATATACTTTCATTCATTTTCCGATCGCGAATCAAATCGACCGCAAAGCTTAGGACTGCTCGGAAAATCGGCCCTAACAATTTGCAAGAAACAATCGCCTGAATATTACGAAAAATGCCGGATCGTAAAACGCCTTGGTTTCGGCGGAAAATAATGCGTACACCGCGTAAGCGATCCGCGAGTCGGAACCGATTTTCCACGAGACAATTGTATAAGGCGCGGGGAAAATTCAATTTCCTGGAGAAAGGGGCGGAACGGGTCGGTTCGATTGCGCGAAAACGAACCCCGGCCATTGAGTCACCGAAAACCATTAGCATCCGAAATTGCGCGATCGCGGCCGAAATATTAAATCCCCGTCGGTCGGCGGCCATTGTGCCTTTATTGATGTATATATATATACACACCCGCACACACATATATATAAATATATATCTGTATCTAATCGTTATTTAGCTCGAATTGGTGTTAAACTCTCGCTCTCTTAACTCGCGCAAATGCCACTCGGGCCGCCCCCCGCGCCCCCCGCGCGCTTTTCCCTCCCCGAAACGGATCGAAGAGAGCCCGGTCTCTCACGTAGCCTGGTTCAAGCGTGTTCGCACTCTCGTCGAAGGACGACGAACCCGAGTCAGATGCTATCCGGGCTACCCTTGCTGCGCCATCCTCGCGCCCCCTCCCCCCGCGCTCCCACACCACGCCGCTCTTTCAGTTTTTCCCGAACACGCCTCCTCGTTGACTTTCACAGTAACGCCGCAATCTACGCGAATCTCTGTGTCGCGGCAATCCGATGAGAATGGGAACGTCATTGAGAAGGCCAAACCGTTCCCTCGACGAGAGCCAAACGAGCGAACGCGAGGCGTCCGCGGGACGGGCGACTCGCGGACGGGAACAAGGGTCGCGAGTTTCGGGATCAGACAAGACCGAGCGATAAAAATATGAATGCAAATAGTATACCGTGAAAGATCGCCGATTATGTTATTGTTTCATGAAAGCCAACTTTCGCTGTCAAAACGGGTGTCTTAAATTAAGGCACTTTTTCGTAGACAGTTTTCAGTCGTGCATTTACAAAATCCGTTTGGCGGCATAGAGTAAGACATTTGCAAGACGCCTTAGATCATACATAACCTCGTTTTCTGTCACTTATGGTACATTCTGCAATTTAACTAATAACATTAAAGATATTATTATAGATGAATAATTTCATTTATTTTTTATATCAATTAAAAATATAAATTTTTAGTTACTGTTACTAAATAAAAACACTGAAAAATAATATATCTTAATTAATGCGACTTTAAACGCCTGATATTTCGATGTCTTAAACCTTCAAAATGGCTTATTCGTACACGTAGTAAAAAGTTACATTAAACATTACTATAAGTCTGGCGTTCCAAGGATATCGAAACAAAAACAATGCAAAATTACTATACTGTACTAAAGTAACTTTTGTAATACCATACAGTGCATATTACTATAAGATATTGTAAAAATTGTTACAAAAATTTTTCACAGTACAATATCATATAAGAAAATTTACTATATCTTGTAAGAAAATTAACTATAAAATATAAGAAAGTTTGTTATGAAAAAAGTATAGTAATTTCTGTAACATTGACTGAAATATTCTCAGAATGTTAGTAGAATAGCAATTTACAATATAACTTTTTTTCTACGTGTAAGGCGTCTTTACGTGTAAGTCACATAGTGCCTTCACTTAAGGCGGCGGTGTCTTAAATTAAGACATTCGAAAGGTCCTTGTTTTTACAGTGTTAGCAGACGAAGAAATTTGATTGCCTTTTTACGCGCATGCAAACGGCACTTTTTTATGCCTCTTCGTGGTCCTTCGGCTCGTTTGGCCGTGTTTAATAATTGCTTGTGTCTTAAAGTGTTTGAATGAAAACCAACAAAAAAGGAGACCAAATTGAACGTCGATGACACGGTTCGTTGTAGCGAAACAGGCGTTTTGGTTGAAAATGTGAATCATTTATATTGTATTTATATTGCATATTTTGGTGTCTTAAATTAAGACGTTTTTTTCACGGCTATTCTTACAGCGTCGTGAAAAAGCGATTTCGGCCATTCGGGGACCATTTTCGTGCGCGTTTGATCTTCGTGGAATTCATTGAAGGTTCAATTGCTTCGATTCGCATTCGCGTACTCGCCGTGGCAAAGCGATTAAAACGCAATCGTACATACAATTGCGTGCGAATACAACAAGCTGCGAAAGATCTCAACATCCGAGACGGCTTTAAACCTCGAACAATAAATACGACAAATTGTCCGATTTGCGCACCGCAAGGTACGCGCGAACTTTGCGCCTCGTTCATTCTCCGTGCTCGCAATTGGACAATGTTTCGACTAACTCCCGGACGTGAAACGAGCCTCTGCCGCGGTCGCGCGCAAAAAAACGAAAAAAGAATTAACGCGCAAACTTGCCCGAAACATAAAAAGACGTCGCGTTATTACGTATTCCGGTTGGAGCTTTGCGCGGAAGCAATTTCCCGGGCGTTTGTTTCGAACCGAATCCGGAAGGAAAGACGGAAAAAGCGAGGACGCCGAATGGAGCGAGATAGAGAGAGAGAGAGAGTGAGAGAGAGGATGCTCGTAAGAAGCGGGATGGCTTGATTAACGACTCGAAATGGCACACCTTTCGGGATGCACGGATTTGCGCGGGTGTTTACGTTACGGGATCGGAAAGTCGGAGAAAAAAAAAGGACAAAAATGGCAAAATCGAAGTCAAGTGGCGTGCATTGCGCGGCGATAGAGCGACGCGAATGATAACGAAGGATCGCGTTTACGAAATTATGCGGCGTCACTGAATCGCTTTACAATATATATCGATTGCTTTGGAAAATGACACAGAAACGCGATTCGAATTGCTTATTCATGAAAGGTTTCGCACATGTGGATAAGTTCAAAAGCAGTTTACATTTTAATGCCGGCCGTAATGAGCTATTTGTATGGCGCATTTCCAGAACCTTTTTTTTTCCCCCTGCCGCCCCGCGCTCCGCGCGACAATTACGATAACAAATCGAACGCGACATTAACATTACAATTTACGATTCTATTAATAACATCGCGGGCGTTTGAAAAGTTTATTAATACCCGCGCGCGGCGTAACGAGACATCGCGCAAATTTATTGCGCGCACTGACAAAGTGCACAAACGCGGGGTCGTGGAAATATATATATATATATTGTTTTATATATACCTATATATGTAAATATATATAATAATAATAATAATAATAATAAGGTAATGTAAAACCGCGATCGATCGCGCCCAGAGATTTCGCCAAGATGCCGCGCGTTTTCGCTCGATGAAATATGAATGTGTCTCTCGAAAATAGAAAGAGACTCATCGCTGAAATAGAAATTGCCACAATTAATGCAAACGTTACACGAACTATATCGCTTGGTAACAAGCCAGCGAATCGTTACAGTCAGATGATATTTCAGTCCCGGAATGCCGCTTGATCCGCGCGACATTCCGACCGTTCGCCGCGGATTTGCGGTCCCGCGATCGGCCCGAAATCGGCGATCGGCCGATCTTCCAAGGCCGCAAGAAATTTTTTTGTTTTTGTTTTTCGCGCGATCCGCCGCGCCGGCCTTTCGATCGGATCACGCGCGTCAACCGACGCACCTATCCAAATATTGGCTCATTCCGGCGACCCGCGATCGTCGAACAATTAAAACGTTTGTGATCGGCTCGTGTTTGTTCGCGGTTTGTTCATCGCTTCGGCGTTAATAAGCGTTTCCATTCGACTGCGAGGAAATAATAAATTAGGATATTTACATTGTTGCTTGCCCAAGCGCACTTTAAGCACACTCGCAACGTTGATAAATTAAGATACCATTTATCTCTCGGTATTTGTTTCGCCGCGCGCGGACTCCGCTTGGTATATATATATATATGTATGTATATATCGCGTGTATATATGGGATAATAAAGAGATTCTAATTCAAAAGTTTCCGAACGCATGTTTTTGGGATTTGTATATATATATGAATATATATACACTATTTTTCGAGATCTAGTTTTATTTGTGACCCGAGTACAAAAAATATGATCATTGTTTAATAAACAAATTATCCAAATCAATTAATCAAAATGTGATCATTTTTATGAGAACTTCTGGGATCGTCATTTAATTACTTTATGATCCATAAAGATTAAGGTTTTCAATAAAGATAAATTCATGATTAAATTTTAATCATATTTTGATTAATGATATACATAACTACACAATGAAATTTAACTCAAATTTGACTCAATTTAACTCAAATATATGTAGATTATAATATGAATAATAATCCTTTTTTTTTATTTGGCTTATATTTTTTTTTTTTTGGACTTTTTCTTATTTTTTATTATTACAGTTTTATTTTAAATCGAATTGGCTAAACTGTCAATTTTGTTACTTGCCTTAATAACATTCCTAATAGAATTGAAATCGGGCGTGCCGTATCAGTTGCATGGCCCCGAACGGGGCGAAATGTGGTATGCCTTATTAAGGTTTCCTGAACTGGTCCACTGAAGAACCCTGTCAGAAGAATTTCACAATTTTCTCATGCAAGGTTTACCTAATAGGGCCCTGATATGGTTTCCTTGATGTGGGTACAAACGGTATGCCTAATCTGGACCAAATCGGTATGCCAGTTGGTTTTCATAATATAAAATCAAGCGGTCATGATC
>JABFQC010002778.1:0-15348 GCA_022817085.1 Psilanteris sp. ZL-2020
GTTTTCCTGGTCCGTCCCATTAAGCACCACTTCGTATATACAATGGTGCTTATCGGGACATTTTACTATGTTGCCAAGTTGCAAAGACCCATTATCCACTATTTGTCATATATATTTATATATATAAAGTTTTTAATTATGAATAAAATATATACAGTTATAAATTTGCACCGAATAAACTTTAAAATCAATTTTAATTATTGTTTTTATTTTTACATATCATACTAGATTAGTGTTGTTAACGCGCATGATATAATTTAACTGCTTTAGCTGACAATGTAATTATTATTTACTCTAGCAACATTGTCAAGTTTAGTCAACGAGAGCAGCTAAATAGTAGTAATGATGATATCAAGTGAAACTGAATGTCTTACAAAAATATTTTCAACTACACCAATATATATTATTGGTGTACCTTTACATAGATAGATATAGATATTATAGATATTATATATATACCTATATACACTGAGAAAACAAATATTTAACAATTTACTATATAATATATCAAAAGTGAACGATAGATGAAAACACAAAAAAAATTACTACATTATATATTAAAATTTTCTACATAAACTTGAATATATTATTATGTGCATTGCCAATTTTACTACATTATATAGTAATTTTTCTTGTATTTTCACCTATCGTCCAGTTTTGATATATTATGCAGTAAATTATTAAACTTTTTTTTCTCAGTGTACAGGTATTATATACCTACGTTTTTATAATACCACTAGTTTTGTATAGATTGGTTGAGAAAAGTAAATTCGAATTTTTTTGCGTGTTTTAAACAAATCACATTTATAAAAATGTTAAAATCTAAAAAAATAAAAACTTATTAAAAATGTTTCGGTCGAGATGAACCGAAATATCAAAATACGTACCATAGGTGCTTGAACTGTATTTAATTATTTTTGGGGACAACGTTAAATGATATAATTTTTGTAACGACAGATTTGTTATTGTTTCTAGATGAAAGTGATATAGAAAGTAACAAAATCAAAGCCCCATGCTGTTATTGCCACTTTGGCCGTGGCCGAAATGAAAATAAATACCCCTTCTCTAATAGTTAGGCCGGAACATACGAGCAAAAATAGTCCTTTATTTAGATCATACGGTATGTTGACTGAGGACAAAGTTACAAATGACCGAAAGCTGCCAAGAGAGATTATCTTTTCATCCAAACAATGTAAATCACTAGATCTAGACTAATTGAAGATTTAAGATTTAGTTTTGCAAAATAAAACGGGTTTTTAAACAGTTAGCTGTCGAACTGAACCAAATATTTATTATTTATAAACCTATTTTGTAAAGTAATTTAAGAATATAATAAGTAGTTAAGCGAAATATATTAAATTTTTGTGTGAAATATATTGAATAATAAAATCTTTCGATTCCTTTTTTAAATTGACTTATGGAGCCCTATACTGAAAAACTGTGGTAAAGATTACTACATAAATGGTAATAGTTTCACCACTTAAATGATTAACGATTGAAACATTAAAAACTTAATGGTAATAATTACTACTTTGTTTTCTCAGTGTATATAGCCTTTTACTACATGAATGAAATTTCTATTGACTACATGAAATGATTACAAATTGACTACGAATTGACTACATTACTACATGAAATGTCTCAGATTGATTAATTGATTAAAAATATAAATGTATACAAAGTGGAAAAATCAAATCGATTATCATAAAAAATTTGTAATTTAAATGTGTGCAAACTTAATGCTGTAAATTCATACTCGATAATTGCATCCTAATCCATATATATAATTGTTCTGTATATTTTTGTAATTTCTTTAATCTTGAATGTAAAACTTTTGACAATAAATGATAGTGTTTATGAAAAAAAATATTAAAATATGATTTATATAATATCTATGCAATTACTTTTTTTTTTTCTAATATTTGTTGTACTTTAATCTTTTCAACTTCTTGCACATAACTGTAACTAATTTCGTTCATTAATTTTTTGTGTAATATCCAAAATATGAATAATATTATCAGGAAGTATATATTTAGATGTTTTGAAACGTTTCATAATCTAATTTTTCAACGAGTATTTTTACTTAAATTTAAAATATATAATATTTATATTGTTATTTTTTGGATCGTTTTCAAAACAAAATTATTTGCTACACATTTTACTATACTAACAAGTAATATAACCTTTAACTTCCGTTTTGTTTTAACTTTAAACGACCTCTAGATTTGATTAATATTAATTTCAAATTTTTTACGCGGTTTCGAGAAGTTTTATTATTAGTTCACTAATAATAATTTTGTTGGCAAATTAAAATGAATCAACCGTCAGTTCATAATATTAAAAAAAATTTAACGACTTCAGAGTTAATAACCCTTGCTGTGCTTTTTTTGCTTTCAAATTTTCCAAAGCTCTTAGGTGATTATTTATACATATTAATGTCCTTCGATTTGCACACGACCGGTTTGTATTTTCGTCGTGTGACGCAGGTGAATGCCGACGAAGTTCATGATTCAAGTCTTCTATCACTGGGAATATAAACAAATAATACTTTTTCGTCACGCGACAAAAATGATTATTTAAATACTGCAAAATTTCTATTCATCATAACCACGTTAATAATAAAGACTTCATTTTTATTTTTTCAACCTATGCGCTTTTCGCTTTATGTACACATACAACATTGATTATTAAAAAAGTGTAACTAAAAATTTTGATAACAATTCACAAAGCATAACGTGTAAAGCTAATTAATATCGAATTGAAATTTAAATTTCATATAAAAAATGTTCTGCAATAGCAACGGAAGAAACAATTAAGAAAAGAAAATTACTATAAATTCTAATTGGTTATACATTTTAGAATTATTTATTTTTAAATGTAATGCAATATGTCATTGTATAGTCACAAACCTCGAGATAGAGTTATTTCAAGCGATCAGTTACATTAATTACGATGTAACATAATAGTTAATATTAAGTCAAATAAATTCCTCACGTCATTTAAATTAACATATATATTGTTTAATATACATGTTAATATAAGCTTAAACTATTTTTGCAAATACGATTGCAAAAATGTATGTAAAGAGAAGTGTGTCTTTAAATATAAAATAATTTATGTAAGATTTATGTAGAATAATTAATTAACCTAAAAATAAACATAATTTAAAATAATATAATAAGCAAATTAACCAGTAATATAAATAATAATGAAAGTGTAACTTCAACATTTGGCCAAATGTTAATTTTATAATATTCTTTTATTTACACATTATAATACATTTTCTTCTAGTTTACATTAATCGAAATATAATTGTTTATTTAATTTTAAACATTTTTGATAATTACTTTTAATAATATAATATAACAATTCAAAGACTTTCCTGTAACAACACATATGAAACTAAATCAATTTAATATCATTACAAGGAATATATTTTTTAAGAATGAAACAAATATTACTAAAATTTTCAATAGAAATTTCGCATAGAAACAATATTTTGATGCAATATTTTAATGTTTTGGAATAAAATAAAAAAGTATAATAAACATATAAACACGGGATATAAACAATGTGTCGAGTAAGTCAGTCTTGCTTACACAAGTTTATATTTTATGTATTCTTTTTTTAATCTGTTTTTAAATTCGGAGGTCTTGAGATAAAATAATGGTTTCCATATTACACTCTCCAAATAATAAAAATTGTAAAAAATTGCCATTATATCAATCAACGCGACACAACACAACGATAGCTGATAGATATCCAAACTCGAAGTCATGACCTTGCAACAACGAACAGTCGCCGCGTGTGTCTTAGGTTGCGCGTAGTTTTCTCACCGTTTTCTCGACCCCTGAGGCGGGGGGTTGCCATAAATGTCTCGCGCGGCATTTTCGTAAACGTGGCGCCACTGTACATAGCGGACTATACTAGTTGACATTTTGGCAGAGCGGTCTCAGTCTAAGCTCCAACACTCGATCCGAACGGTCAACCGAATCTAGGTAAAGGAAAAAGCCAACATTTTTGCGACAATATCAGGGATATTTTAAGTGGACATTTACTACAAAACGAACATATACAGACGTTTCATTAAAACGTTTATCATCATTTATACATATATCGCGAGTGCTCGATTTGCAAAGTGTGACCATTTGAATCAAGTGATTATTACTTTGAAGGAAAATCAATCATTTTTGGAAGGACCTGGAATTACCGGAACAAACTTCTTGGAAATTGAAAGGGTTTGGCTGGGTGGGATCAGTTGGTACCACTGCACAATTTAGGTTTTTCCAATTTAACAGATCCGAATTTTAGTGTTATTCTGCAAAGATAAGTTGGAACGTTGCTTTGAATGTCAAGAATCAATTATTCTGTCCTATCGTTTGTAGAAACGCTTAAATTTTTGTTAAATTGTTATCAAATAATAAATTTAAAGCAAATTATATATTTTAATTAAGTATCACGTGTTTCTGGGAAACATATTTCCGGAAAATGGGCGTTAAAAATATATTGTCTTAATATAATACTGATATCATAAATTCAAATTAGTTAAATTTTACAATCAAATGTTTCTTAAACCTAATGTAAATGAGGAATTCAGTAATATAATTTTTACTGAATTTTAATACTGATTGACTTTAAAACCTGGTACCAAACACGATCTCATCCGGCGTCCTACACGCAGGCTTTCTGTGAAAACGAATTTTGTTACCATCTGCAATAATCATGTACTAATAATTATAACACAGAATTCAATGAAAGTGCTTTTTGAGAAACTAATACTGCTGTTAATTCATTACCCTATCCTTAACTCATCCTACGCTGAAAACAATACTATAAGCGATTAAAAAAATAAAATAAACATTGCGATAATTAACAAATCATTTCTTGCGAAATAAATGCGTCATTCGTTTTCTTTATAACAATTAGTAAGCGTTGTTACTCAGTTACATAATGCTTATTAATACTCTTAACGAAAATAATTCAGCAGAAGCGCCAGCTGCCGCTCGCCTGGTTTAACTATTCCATGTCTACTGCAAATTTCGGAGAATTGTGTAGTTCGCGAAATTCTAATTTCGATGCAGATGCTTAGAAATTTGAAGTCATATCCCATTTCAATTGTATTTATAAGAATGGAATAAAATTGTTGATAGTCGCCGCGAAAGTCAATTGATCGCATTAAAAATACGGTCAACCAAACTGTGTACAGTTTGTTTAAACTGAAAATAAATGTAAGCAATTAAAAGGAACGAGATGGGCGGTAGTTTATGGTCCTACTTCTAGATGATTGGTTTGGCTATGCCAAACGTATTTTTAGAAGCCATCTAGATTACACGTGTCCAAGTGGTTCTCTTTGACCACCTCCGCTTTGGCTTTCGTGGTCTCCGATGTATGCGAAAAAATATGACACTATAAAATTAAACTACGCTACCCATTAGTGAAATGCGACAGTGACCTAATTATTAAGAGGTCGCGTTCCAAACATTTTAAACCAAATACTAAAAAATTTTGAATATCGATGGTTAATTGATACAATTGTTGGTGATAAATGTTTTATACAAGATAATCTAAATTTGACATTGCATTAAATTTGATTAAAAATGATAAACTTTATTTTGTATATTATGAAATTCACTGCACAAATTTACTGATTTTTCAAGTCAATACTCTTATTTTAAAAATTATAAATATTAATCACAAAATATCAGTCAGAATAAGGAAAATTAAAAATATATACTATAATTGTATTATAATTTGTTAGTAATCAAATTATTGATAATAATGATATGATAATGATAAAAATTAATATTTTTATAATTTTATACTAAAAATACCGAAATTCAAAAAAATAAAATTGTTTTATAACCGCTGAACGGATAATGTTCATAAATTTATAACAAGATATTTTTCAAGAGTTAAAATAGCGCATAAATTGGGATCAGGCACACGTTGTGTAAATAATGCATGTTCATGAAAAATATTCGGTCAGTGATTTATGAAAATCGGTCAAAGTCAACAAGAATCTCTCTAGCAATTTGTAAAGATACGTCGCAGCGTTCCTCGAGTGATCTTCGCGTTCACCTGTTTTCAAACTAAAAACAGCCCGTCCCGGGCATCTTAAAAATAGCACCCGCGAATTCATCTGTGAGATACAACTACAATTACATCACTACCCGGTTTTTCAACATTGATAAAATATTTTTATTTTTTGCTTTGCATGTAAATATAATATAATTACAGAATAAACAAATAACGTTTGGGACCATATCATTTATTTTAAACGTACCGAGTACCTACGAGGATATAATCATTACGCCAAAAGATCGTAGATTTAATAATCATGAAACTAATAAATTAATATTACATTCAGTAGAAATAAATTAAATTCAACAAAGTTATAATTTTAAATTTAAAGTAGAACGAAATTTAAATTATAATTTATATTTGAATATAAATTACATATACCGTTCAATATTTTTACTTTTGAAATGAAACATGATATTGTCAATTATTTATGAAACATGTATATTTCTTATATGGAAATAATCTTTTGTTTTGTAATATAAGTTATTATAAAATTATTAAAAATATTTAAAAACTTATATATACATTGCTAAGGATAATTGAACTGAAGCAAATAATTGTATAATTCATCAGCCTACTTATTAATAAATTGTTGAATAAAACGAACATTTTTTTTATAATAATAAGAATTTAAATTATTCCACATAAATGTGTAGATATAATTTATTAATCGCCACAAAATTTTACGCATTGTATATAATTATCTAATTTTAGTTGTAACATATAAAATTAGTATAAAAGATGATCTCATTTGCTATTAAATTCAAGCACAATGTGTGCATCATAATTATATTAAGAAACTTAAAATAAAGTAATATATATGAATAAAAATTAATTCAAAAGGTAGAACTTTAATTATGTAAATAAGAGCATGTATCAATATTTAAAATTTTATAATTCTCAGATCTATACTGTTCGAATGTTTTTTAAATAAATATTTTTCATCTGAACAAAATTTGTAATTCATCGTGTTATTTTTGGGCTTCATAATTTATAATTTTGGAACTCTTAATGAATCGTATTTATAATCGAAACATATAAAATAATAAAAATAACTTTTGTAAAAATAAAAACACTCATGCAGATGCAAAAACTATAATTAGCGGTTACGTGCGATGGTGCATGCAAAAACATGCGTAGGAAACTTATTGTGGTCAATCGTAAGAATTATTTTTGACCCGACGCTATTCGAGCTTTGATTATTATAATTTTACGTTGAAAATAAATGTTTCGCGCAATTATTTTTATCTTTATAATTTGCTATTTTTAATACTAATATTATAATTTTACTAATTCTTTATAATAATCTGTATTAAAAAATCATACTTTTCAATTTAAAAAATTCGTTTTAATACCAAATTTAAACTATAATTATAATTTAATACTAACAACATAAAAATAATTAATATTAATTATTAATATCATTTATTATTAATCGCGCATTCACCCTTACATCTATTTTTTAAACACAAAATAGTTACAATATAATTAAAATTATTGTTCATTTAATGTACTTGCTTCATTATAAATCGTAATTACTCAACCATCAATTTCACATTACTGTACACAATACAAACCACTGCGACTGTCAATACTAGGATATAATTTATGTTTAAAATTTGCAATAAATAAGAACGCAATAATTAAGTTCAACAATTACAATAATCATAATGAAAATAAATTATTCTTCCTTGAATGTCATAGCGAACGAACGTGGTAAGCAGTCTCAGTAGAGCGACAAGATGGACGCCCGATTCAAAAGTAATCTCGACATAATTGGGCGCAATGAGCCCATCACAAAGAAAGCTAAATTCTGGCAGAGTTACGTGCGCGCCTTGAAAGGTATTTGTCCATCCTCGTAAAGTTAAAATCTTTTCATTGATAATACGTTAAGGGGGTTCTCCAAGTCTATTGCAACGGTGTTAGTGTTCTTCATTATAATAATGCATAATAAATTACATATAACTTGTAAATAATTCACACCATTTTTTGAAAATGGGGAATTAATTTTACCTCACAGCATTTAAGTTTCAAATAAAATTGTTGATGTGGTAACACAAGTTGTTTTTTTGCCACCTCGCAAACGGTTTGTGTTCCCACATCAACATTTAAACACGAATATTCAATTTTGTTGAGGAATAACATTCTTCTAAAATGAGAAAATATTCTGAATTAATATCCTATTTTAATTAATATAATAAACAAAAATATATAAAAATCTGCAATATCTGTCAAAATGGTAAGGACAACCTTATCTAAGCGATTTTGATAGATATTGCAGATTTCGTTATATTTTCGTTAATTTATTTAATTTGTTTATTTTTCGTGCATACGAGTATTTTCTCATTATTGTAGAATTTATTTAAAGTTAAAAAAATTAATTTAACATAATGTTAAAAACGTGGCGAGAAGACTAGTTTTCTAGGTGATAAAAAACGAATCGACTAATTACGTTAGTTGATTTGAAAATTTAAATTTATTACACAGAAATATTTTCCCATCATCAAAAAATAGTTGCAAATACTTGAATTTTATATAAAAGAAAATTTTAATACTGCAAGAAAAATAAACACTATTCCGTTACATTAGACCTGAAGAATCCCCTTAACCTCATAATCATTTCTGTCTTACTTCTATACAAATCGAATTAATCCAATTGTCAATCGTGTCAATTATGCATCCGAATGGTGTACTTCCTTCAACAACTCTATACGTAGATATAAAACGACTCGTCCTTGTTGCGAGACAAGAAATAAATACCAGAGATCCCTTAGTATGAAACGTTATACGATTCGAATGTTATTGCGACACAAAAGTAATGCAATATTATTTATTTTGATCGATCAAAACTAAACTTATTACTACCGACAGTACTATAATCACTTCCGTAATTCGTGATAGGTCGTTTTATTGAGGATACGTAATTGTTACATATACATATACATATAATATATAATTGGCAGCAAACAATTTTATAAATAGAAAGGTTATCGTATCATTACGAAAACTGATTGACTGTGTACAATAGTTTAAACGAGGGGATAACGATGTTCTTGATTAGGCACTGACGACTTAAGAGCTCCAGAGCATACGCACAGACCCCGTGGCATCTTCCGCTCTGATTTTCCTGAGCTGCATTCCAGTTCGTGGCCTTTCGGGAAATCAATTTACGACGATCCAATTCACGCTGCTGATCGTATCAATGTCCCTGGATACAGGTAAAATCATAATATAATTAATCATTTCAAATTTATCGTGCGAATTTAATTACTATTATATTATTATTGCATGGTATATAACCCATGCATAGGACTAATAAATGTACGTATAAAGTCAATGACCTATAAGTCTGAATCAACTTAAAAATTACAAACTAATCCAAGGCATTTTAAATTTTGAAAAACAAAAATACCATCATAAATAACAATTGTCCACTGTGCATACACTTTGGTTGGAAAAAGATTTAAATAAAATTACGCGTAATCAAATTTAAAATAAAATATCGCGACTAATAATTTAATTAATAATTCACTGCAGAACAACAGAATACGGTGTTTGTTCACTACAAAAACACACGTTTTAAAAGTGTTTGTTGAGTTTTTGTCTTGATTGAAAATTTCAGCACTTTTTACTAAAATATTAGTAATTTTTACTAAAACGTTAGTAATTTTGACTAAAATATGTGCAATACTTCCTAATTTTTAAGTATAATTTAATAATAGAATGCTACTGTCACACATTTAATATTTTGCTAGTAATTTTTAATACAATATTTTTTTCCGTGTATACATCTAAACACTGCTAAAAATATATAATACACGTGTCTTATTTAAAACACAAAATAACTTAATTAAGATGCCTGAGTATCTTAATTTAATGCACAATATTGGGTAATAAGACACTTTTTTTTAACAATGAATGGAACGTTTTTTGTTGGTCGAAATTAACAGTTATACACTGTAAAAAACAAGTGTTCTGAAAGTGTTTCCAAACGTTCCTATCTATTAAAGTGTTCTTTACTACTAATGTTTGTATACATCCAAATAGAACGTTTTAAACGTTTTAAAAAAAAACGCTTATAAGTGTTCCAAAAGGCTTCAAAAACGTTTTCTACGGAACACTTCTTTTTACAGTGTAAGTGTTCCAAACAGTCATCAAAACGTTTACCATTGAATCTAAATTATTCCTTCAATTATTTTAAATTATTCACCAAATAATCATTAACCGATTGTTCTGATTGCAGGTACTTACCCGTGCACCGGGAAATCTACGGTTACTCGCCAAGACAGATATATCCCCATCAGTACAAACCTGTAGAGCGCTTTGTCCCTGGTACGTACTAAACACTGATGATAACACTAAAGACATGAGAGAAAGAATCTAAAAGCCGGAGAGCCCGTACCCATGCAACGCTCTTAAAAGCACGAAGTTGAAAAGTACTATTATTTAAACACATGAGTAAATGTCGTAAATTATAAAAATCGTAAGTTAAATCAAAAGAAAGAAAAAAAAAACCAAAAAAAAAGTTTCTCCAACGGGCTCACACCACACAGATGTCCTAGACAGTTAAGATGTAATTGTAACTCGAAGAATCGACATCGTAATCCTTGAAACGACTGACCACCGACTACCGTTCAATTTCGGCCGACCATATTCACGCGGCCAATTTGAACCGTATTCTATGAACCACGCGTTTTTCAGTTTACTATGCTCGACTCTTTCGGGAAAGTTTATGTTTCTCGTTTCTAACCGCAACTTGTATAGCAAACATGACAGTGCAACGAACGATGGACCACAGAACTGAACTCGTTAATACAACAAAGGATAAAAGATAAATCGTTAATTTTGCGAACAAAGAGTATGCGAGGAAACGAGAAAGCTGCGAGAATCGTGGTCGAAATGCCTGCCGCTATGATCAGCATAGCGTTACTCGAATTATCGACCCGACAAGCGACGACGACTATCGAACGTAAAAACCAATATCTTCGCAACCAAACTGACGCGCAATTTACGTTACTTTTAATCCGATAACCGTGTCAGTTACCGAGTTGTCGAGATAATGGCACAGACGGTCTCGATTACATTTTGAATTGTACCGTGAGAAGCTCGACACGTCGTTCTGATGTGGAATGGAATTGCGTTTCTCCGAATTCTATATGTTCCAACCTTTCCTTCGTGATCTTCGTTTTGTTACCCCAAGCCGAGGCATTGAATTTTGATGACCCGTTGGCGATCAGTCGACCGGTACCGATACGCGGGTCGAGCCACGATTTCCGTGGAACTTTTGACGAAACTCAACCACGGGTCAACAAAGTTTGCCACCTCGACGAATAGTATACTCGAGTGTTGACTCACTTCAATGATTAATACGATTATGCATCCAGGCCACCGTCACTTATACTTTGTGTAACGTTACTAATTAAATCTTGTATTGTTTGTATCCGTACGACAAACCCATTGTACTGTCTCATTCGACCATACACGCACACATGTTCATTGATTCATGTATATATATAGTAATGTACTTATACATTAATGTATCATGTTATTTATTTAAATAAGTATATAATTTGAAAATATACGACTGATCAGTGAATTGTATCCTCAATCATTCTTCACGCAGACCCTGCAATTTGGATGAACCGCGCGTCTTTGTTTGCAAGGGAAACGTCCAAATTGCAGGGTCGATGATTAAAACTTGTTCACATTTCCTTGCGATGGTTTCGCGCCTTCCACCTTTTTTTCATTCTTTTTTTCTCTCCCGATTTTCGTTCCAAGTACAACCCCTTAGCTCGATCCCCAATATCGCGATCAACACCCCCGTCCGTCATAATATTAATCAACCAGCACTTTTAGTTACCGACAACATTTGTAATAATCACGTGCGTTATTTTTTAC
This sequence comes from Psilanteris sp. ZL-2020, assembly GCA_022817085.1. NCBI lineage: Eukaryota > Metazoa > Arthropoda > Insecta > Hymenoptera > Scelionidae > Psilanteris > Psilanteris sp. ZL-2020. The sequence goes on from JABFQC010002778.1 coordinate 11,980, forward strand.
TTCTCCACATTGCAGTCTCCATTCTCGAGTAGGATCAATAGTAGTCGTTCTCCATCATACACAAACGTTGGATCATCGGCGTTCCTCGCGGATCTCGCGATCTTCGTCTTCCATCTTGTTTCCATTGGCGACGAACACAGCACGATATACTCTGGTTCGATATCGTTTTTGTTTGACCCCACGTCGGCATCACGAGTCATTTCTTCACGAGTGCATCGATTCAATGTGTCGCACTCCTGGTTCTCATTTTTTTCAGGAGCTTTACCTTCCACTTGGACGATAATGCACCGCATTGCCGACTTAAGTGATCTAAAACGACAGCAGATTACTCGCAAGTGGGAAAGAAAGGAACGATTTTTGCAGGGCGACATTCGTCGCTGTCGGCTTGTCAAAAATCATCCGAACGTTGACGTGATCCCGGTTTACAATATCGATCTCAACACTGACAAACGTTGCGTCGCTAAAACGACCTACGTCGCGCACGAGAGTACACGCCACGTGAGAAAGAGGCACGTCCGTTGACGGGTTTTTGATTTTTGCTTTTGTTTTTCAAGGTCTCTTCGGACTAATTTAATGCGAGTCTCTGCGGATTTTTTACACCTCGTACACTTTACCTTACCCGGACCACCAACGCAACAGCAACCGCCTTTTATGGATAGAGCTTTGTTATACGTTTTGGCGATTGACTAATTTTTAATACTTTTTTTTGTCGCAAATTGCTGTAAATAAACGATTTGATACCTGAGACTTTTTGATTTTTTATTTACCGACCATTTTTTTGCGCAGCCATGGTCTTGGCCTTTTTCCACGACCCCGCGTGTCCCAACAGCCACGTACTCTCGAAAAAGCTGGAAACATGTTTCTGTTATTGGCTTTCGGTTTTTCGCTGAAGACTCTCGTCGAATTACAAACAAGCCGCGGAACTTGTTGGAACTTGCGAAACAGGACTCGTTTGAGCCGTCGGGCTTGACCTCGTCACGACTTTGTGCTTTGGTACTCGCATCGGCGAACGACGCATTCACGCACGTTTGGGGACAAGTAGTAATTGTTGGGTCTCTCGAGCACTTTTAATGTAATTCTTGCAGAACGTCGACGACGAAAAATCGAAAGCTTTGACGAGCATGCCGCAAAGGCTTATTTTACGGCAGCATTACTAACCAGGCGTTTTGTTAAAACTTGACCACCAAATTTCTATCTTTTTCAGGGGATGGCTGGCATGTTTGATTTCTTTTATTTAATACATCTTACACCCTAAGTTAGCGATCTCCTGTAATTACTTCATTTTACACTGTCATGCTCATCCAAGCTAAAAGTATTAACTGTTCATATATTTTCGATCAACAACGATTCTTACGCGTCATGCACAAAATGAACGAAATTTTCCAAAATTTACGACGGCTTTCGCACCTTCGTCGACCTTGCAACAAATACTATATGTATTTTAAGACGATCGTCGAATCGATTGTTCGTATCATTAATTAATCTAATTACATCAATCGTGTTCGACTCAAGAGCAATTTTGATGGGAACATTTTTTCAAGGTTAGTATAATTTTTTCACAGTGAGTGATATTATGTGCATTTTTGTTGCGATTCGGCATTAAAGCAATTGAAAACGATAGTTCATGAGAACGAAACAAATAAAATGATGCACGGCTTCGGTCAAATGGTATCGGCAACCAAGTCGATACTTTATGAATGGATTTTCAAAGATATTCACTTGTGACGAATAAAAGTGTATTCGTAATTTGCAAACAGTTTAATGAAATGCATAAACTCAATGTAATTTAATATATTAATTGAAACGAAACAAATGAAGTTGAATTGAAACGTATTACTTGTATGATTAACACAAAAATTATTTGGAATTCAGTCGTTAATTTCATTTCATACAATCATTGTGTGATCAGTTAAATAAAAAATGTCATTCATTTTATTCGTCAGCATTAGCTTTCACTCCAAATGCATGGCTGTCTCAAATAGATCTTAATATCTGCTTGTTGATTTGCAATAGGTCTTTTGCAATAATAAACGAAAATTTTAGATTCATAACATATTCCTAAATTGCTCGAGAGACTATTAATGTTGAAAATTCATGTTACACGAAATGTTATAAGTTTTATTTGTAGTTGATACTTCAATTTTCAATTTATATTATTACTGAAATTATATGTTTCGTTTTTAATAGCGATTTGTACAATTTCATCGGGATATGAATGTTTATATATATATACTTTTGTTTTTATTTATTTCAATCCATATTAATACGATAATTTATGTTGTTTGTTGAAGGTTCTTCCTTCATCTAATGTTTAACATATTGAATTATAAGGGAACTTTATCCATTTGAATCGTCTGTCTGAGAAATAAACGTGGAATGACTTGTTATTTAACCAGTATTTTTTCTTGATACCCAATATGGCCAGAAATGTTAAATTAAATGTACAGATTAAAGAAATGTACAACCAAAAACTTTACAATGTCTGTATAAAGTTCCCTTAGCATATTTGTTTACATCAAGACATGACAGTTTGTTTAATTAATTTATAAACATTAGATTAGAAATTTGATTAGTTAAAATCATGGAACAAAGTTATTTCTTTCGCTTTGTTACACTTATAGTAATTACTTTTTATTTGTTCCGTAGCACAACCCTTTGATGCAGATAAAGCGTGGAAGGACCATTTGAACCGTTTGGCTGACATTGATAAACTATATCCTAGCAAGTCACCTCTTTTGGCTCGTCATGCAAGCAGGCCATTGCTGACAAAGCCCGTTTTCGATATTCATGGTAATGTTTACAATTTGTTAATATCTGATAGTAATCGCTGCAACAAATTGAAACTCATTCCTAATCAAATCCACACGCAGGTTCTCCAAAAGTTCATTGTAATATTTTTAAAATACTATATTTACACAGGGAAAAATATCACACTTAATGCAGCATTAACAGTTTTTAGAATAGCATTCTTCTTAATTTTAACACCATAAAATTTAATCTAGTATTGTAAACATGAACTCAATATTTAAAACGTTTCAAATCAGCATTGATGAAAATGCTAGAACAACATTCGATTAACGCTGATTTTTTTTAACAATAAATGTTATTTTAAAATATGATAAAATGATACTAATCATTACAGCATAATGAATGAATATTATTAAAAGAAAAGTATCCAGTATTGACAGAAATCAATTAAATTGTATGGAAAATAATTATTTCATTCAATTTATTTACATTTCTTATATAGTTTGCATTTTTGCTATGATTAGCATTTATTTAAAAAAATTAAATTATTAATAATATATCAAAAACGTGTTTAATAATATTAATTATAATTAATGTATTAATAATATATAAATATATATT
>JABFQC010002779.1:0-15348 GCA_022817085.1 Psilanteris sp. ZL-2020
ATATTGAGTTACACGATGTACGGTCTGCTGCCAACGTTGGGCCAGAGGTAATTGGCGTTTCATTCCAACGGTTTGCCAAGATTGGCATCCAACGTTGAGCCAAGCTTGGGCCGGTCGTTTAGCATTGGCAGAGAACAGATTTTTCTACATGGGTACTGTCACACATTTAATATTTTGCTAGTAATTTTTAATACAATGTTTCTTTCCGTGTATACATCTTTTATACTATACAATATCTTCTACACAAATTAGTTATATTTTATAAAACAAATTTCTATAAATTATAGTAATTTCATTAATACTAATCATGATATCCTTACAAAGCTATAAGTATGATATTTTATAATGTAACTTTTTTCTACGCGTATCCTTTCCGTGTATATATATTGCGAGAAATAGATATAGTCGAAATAAATATCTAAATATTTTTTTTAAGTATCTAGAATTGTTAAATCGAACAATTACAGATTGTAACTTCGACGACAATTCAAATATTTTATTCAACAGTCTGGACTATCAGAGATTGAAAAATGAATGTCATATTAAATGATATATTAAACATAACCTATAATTTTTGCAATCTTGACTGTTCAATTCAATTTATTTAAATTCGTTATCTGTATTTTAACAATCTAATTTTAATATCTAGATTGCGAATTTAACAATCTTCTCTCAGTGTAAATTCGTTATATTTTTGTATCTTATACATTGTTACAATCGTCACGAAATGTTGTTCGATTTAATTTAATTTAAATTTTAACGGGACTAAAATGCCGAGAGAGAACACAGCTGATCATTTTAATAGATTAATGTTTTTTTAAAAAAGTTTTTCAATTAAATAATTTTATTTCTTTACAACATACTGAACGTTATAATTTTTATATCCAATCAATTTTGATTGTAGGAAAATCTTTTTCAATGTCTGCTTGTATTCCGAAATTTTGATATTACATTAACAAAGTTTTAGTCAGTGCACAAAATTGTAGTTCCATTATTGCTCATCAAAATAATTCATGATTAGGCAAACCTGACGTTAGTACCGGCGAACTTCGTTACAGTAAGCCCGGTGTTTACCGCACGTGTGGTTTAGTCATGATATGCCCAACAGGGTTTTACTGGAATCACTCTTTCACAATATAATCATGCTTACAGAAACCTCACTGCACCTTAACTATGTCCACAAGATTAGAGGAGATTAATTGTTCCGCTAACCAATCTCAATGATTAAGAACTCCGAAAGTTAGTGCGTTTGTACGGTCATTGGGAATTTTACAACTTTACGACAATTATATTCAAACCAAAATGAATTGAAATTTGGTTTTAAGGAATTCCTTTGAAACAGAATTTACAATAATAGGACAGATGAACTGCATTTCATGATATATATGATATATCAATGCTTCGATTAACAATTTGCTGTGGTAGAACATTGAATTTCAAATGTATTTATTTAATTGTATGGATAGAACTATATGTGATATAATATGTATAAATAATGTAATTATTAAACAAGATTTTTATATAATAAGTATTGATATTAATTAATAAATTCATAAATGATCGGCTATAATGTACGATACTCAGTTAAATCAATAATAATTAATAACAATTAATATAAAAAGTATAAAAAACTATCTCGCGTAAATTACAATTGATTCTAATATATATCTTATATTCAACAACATTATTTTTAAAATTACCGAGCCTTAAAGTTTTGCTTTCAACTTGTAGTTCTTCAAATGTACATTTACTAAAAATAATACGTAAAAAAATCGAAATTTGAAATTGTAATTAAATTAAGAAAATTTAGACCCTTATGTTGCTCGAATAAATCACGCTCCCAGCGGCAATTGTACCATAATTCAACCGATAAATAATAAACTACATAGCAAATTTTAAGGCGTATATATACATATTCACCGTGCAAGGTTGCAGGTGATATAATGTTTTTTCTACGTTCAACTCTCCAGATGAGAATAATAAATTCCGCGCATTCGAATGCAGCGCTATTTTTACGAAATAAATTGCATTAATTTAGGACTATTGTAATTAATGGCAAATTGAAATTTTGCTCATGATCTTTTCCTTTTGGACCGATGCCATGTAAATTTAAATGAAGTTCGGTCGTGTGCGCGGCGCACTCTAAACGCTGACGGAATGAACTAGAATAAAAAGAAAAGAAAGAAAAATACCACGTGACCATCTGTTTAGCCATTGTGGTAATTTCTCGACGGTTATATGCACGCTATGAAAAATACAAGAAGGCGATTTATCTTTAACGACGAACTGGAAAAGCATAATAAATCTCGCGATACTCTGTCTTATCAGTGAACCGGCCTAATGATGCGTCGCGCAACAATTTACAATTCGTCAATGTTGCATGCGTATCGTGGTCATTAACGTGATGTATGATTTTGTTGCTCAGCAGAATTATCGTTAACGAATAGTATCAATTTATATTAACACACGATGGCACTTTTGCGTGACGGTTGCTTTCAGGTTACGCAATAAAAAGCCGTGGAAGTTAATGATTGATTAAATGCCAATTCCCCCGTTTTTCTTTTGTTTGCATTTGTTAAGAAAATATAGCGATTTCCAATTGTAATACTTGATTGAGAATTGTTTAATGCTTTGGGCGAAGTGTCCCGTTATTGTTTTATTATACTGAAAAAAATTGTATTTAAAAAATTGCGATATAAATGGTAAAACATGGATACTCTTTCAAATATTCAAATATAGACTATATAATTTAGTAAAATAATCAATACCTGTACTAATTAATTTAATTTAGTTGTTTAGTATTTTTTATTATATAATAATTTAACTTTTCTGTTATTTTTTAGAGTACACGGAAAAAAAATTATACATAAGAAATAATATATCTTTTGTTTAAAATTACTATACTCTTTATAAAAATGCAATTGAAAATGTCAATACACAATTTAGACTCTTTTTTTAACGGTTGGTATTAATTTATTAATTATTTATTATTATAAATAGATTTTTGTCTTCTTTCAATTTTTTTATTTTGGATAATTTCTTCTTGTTAGATATATATTGATGTCACTTATCGCCTTTTTTTAATTATAATAATATTTTTCAAATTGGTTATATACTACTCTGCACTAAATTTATATACTTGCGAGAATAATTGTGCCGCTTAGTGGCACAGTATTGTACTTCTGTTGATAATATGGATAACTGACTTAACCTGCAAACTAACTCTCGAGATATTTTACTATACCTGTCTGAGAAAATTAATAACGTACTAATATAATTTTATCTAATTGTATATGAATGATTTATAAAATATCATAATATTTTTCTGTAATTATTTTTACCATACGTATAATAATATCTTTTATAGAATTATAGAATGAATCAAATAAAACGTTAAATAATTAGATATTATACACAGAAAAACTATAAATACGTGACATTTCTGATTGCATTCTAATACAGTATAGTAATTTTATTCTATACTTTTTCTCGGTGTATCCTACTTTTAGTATTTAAAAGCATATTTTGTTATTTTTATCAGTGTTTTAATGTCACAATTACTTATGTATATACACTGAAAAAGTAAATATACTTAATTCGAGAACGTTACAAATTTAATTAAATAGTATTTTAGGCAAATCCTAAAATATAATCATTTAATAAGTTATATATGCTAATGGCAATTGGTTATACTTTTTCTAGTAATGAATAATGTAAGTAAACAAATCTTTCGCAATTCTCGTAATCAAATATTAATTATATAATATGAAGGAAGACTGATTGAAACATACGACGTTAATTCTATAAAACTGTTTAAATTAAATATTGATTAAAGGCGACTTAATTTATTAATTATTCCAAATTTATATATTATATGAATTACGTCGTGGGGTAGAACATATACAAGGAATGCGAAACTGGTGACATTTAGTTGATAGCTTGAAAATTTCGTACATCTTGCTATAAATGGCCGAAGGGTGTATAAGTTATCACGTCAGAATTAACCCTACGAAAACTTGAACTCAAGTTATTTCATCCATTTCTGTTGGATACAATTATGAAGTTGCATAACTTTGCTCAAAGCACGTCGTTATTATTTTATTGCGTCGTAGCAACATCAAGACAGAATTCAACTTCGTAGAAGCTTCAAGTTAACATTTTCAAAAGTTTTTATACAATTTATAAGAAAACATGTTATTTAGTAATATTGTTCATTCTTTTTTAATACAACGCATTTAACATATTGTTATGATTATATTTCATATACCGAAACATCCAAAGAATGTGATATGGCGATGTTATACATTATATTATCGCGTCAAATCTGAGTATGAATTTTGTATAAAGTTAATTGAATTAATTAGAAGATATTGAGAGAATTTCCAACATATATATATAATTAAAATTAACGTGATTAATATACCTATTTTAGTATATATTGTATAAATATTAAATCAAAATTCATGCATGATAATGAAATAAGATCAATTTATATGAAATCCCTGTGCCAAGCGCTCAACAAATTCAATCCCGCTATCAAAATGCACGAAATCGTATAAAAAACGACCGTCTTAATACGGAATACCACAACTTAGATTGCCAAGGACTGTTTGGTTGTTATTAATAATGTATTTCCACGCGCAGTTGTATCGTAACTTTCTAACTTCATCAATGAGGACGAAAAAATTGTTCGCGGCAAATGAATAATAATGACCCAGAAAGCTCCGCGCTCGAAAGTCCCGGCGTCGTTGTTGCTTAACAAAAGCCCGCGCGACAGATCTTGTTGCGAGTTTTTCCCAGTTCTAGGACGAGTCGGAACCTTTTCTTGGCGCAACTTTGTTTCATGGATGCGCGTTCGCTTCTCACGTGGAGGGTCTGTGCTTCTATTCGAAAATTCAATTTCACCTCCAACAACGGTCTGAAAGAATACCTAACAAGCGGCCGTCTACTATCGCCTCTTTTTATCTTAATTTTCGTTATTCATTTTGCGTCTTCGCTTTCTTTTCCGTCAGTATTCAGTTCTACGTTATTCCTCCTTTCATCTCCTTTTTCCTGCCATGAAATATTACCACTCTCGAGATGCTATAAATAATTACTTCAATCTAACTGAAAGTTTTGTTTTTTTTTTGTTTTTTTTTTGTTTGTATTTTCTATTTTTTCTCTTTCTCTGTTTTTTTTTCCTTATATCAATAATTGAATTGACTTTTCTGAAATATAAAATACACGAACGATACTCGCGCGGGTGCATTACAGCGCCGCTTTTACGTACTTTTAACGACGCAATATCGTAACGCGATTCTCCGTAACTCGCACTTGTTCGTTTCATTGATCATCCCTTCGCAATTATTCAAAATCGTTGCAATTTTCACAGCAATCTCAGACCTTAACTTTGCAAAGCCTTTGCGTTGTTTTGATCAAACCGATCCACCCGATCGAATGATTTATCCCGGCGTCTTGGCGTCTTACCCGTAACCCGTATAATAATAACACGTTCAACTCCCTCTCGCGTTTTTCCGAGCTTTTGTTTCGGCGCATCACTCTCGCGCGCTCTTTTTATCTCTTTTTCGTATATCCTTTATTTTCCGTATTCCGTTTTTACTCTTTTAGTATGCAGCTTTTATCACGACTAACCCTCACCACTCATTGTCATTTCCTTTCATTTTCCCTGCCCCGCCTTTCCCCGACTCCTTCGCATGCAATAGAATGCAAATTTGTTTGCGACTTCGCAACCCACTTGTAGCGGCTACGAATACAAAGGAATATACATCTAAGGTATAACGATTGAGTCCATCGGATAACAAACCCCTCGGTACTTTCTTTCCGAATACGTCGGCTTCGTTTTTATGCGCGTCTCCGGTAAATACGACGCGAATATGTTCGTACAATACATTACTCCGTTTATATTCTGTTACTTTCCGCGTTTTATAATCTCGCTGCAAATTTCTGCCTCGCTCGTCGCGCAGCACGGCAGTGTCATTGGGGCGCGCTTTGCCTTGATTGGTTTATTCAAGATCGCTGTTTACCCTTTTGCATACTTAATGGAGTTCAGTTTCGCGGATAGACCATTATTGGCGGCGTGCAATTTCGCGACGCGCGCGCAACTCCGCTATTTTCGTCATTGAATTCGCGCAAATTCGCGTAAATGATATAGGCTTGCGATTGTTGCGATTAGACTTTTAAAACAAGTCTCTTAAATCGAGACATTTTCATGCGAAAGATATAAATACTACTTTTTTAATAAGATACTTACAGTATATTTTCTATGAAAGTACGCGTCTTGAAATGAGACATCGTAACGTCAGTTTTTACAATGTAATCGCATTGGATCGTAAAGATCGTTTCACCGACAATTAATGTTCATTTATGTCGTTAATTAGCGATCTTATCTCCATTTCATGTTCATTGATATCAACATATCGCAGATTTAAACTAATCCAATAAATATTAATTAGTTCAATAATTGAATACAGGAGCTTGCACGGCGTTTCACTTTGCCAAGAGATGCGTATTAAGAGTTTGTATATGAATTTGTTATCAAATATTTGCCGTAGATATTTGTGTCGTTAAGACTGTTCGGACGTTTTCAGTTGGTTGTGATTTTATACGAGAGCAAGTAATTTGGAATAAGTTTAATTTTCAATGGTGTTTTGTGTAGTGTTATTTTGCGACGCGACTGTTTTTATTCGACATTTGAATGTTTTGGTAAACAAATGAAAGGAGATCGAAATGTAAATAAAGTTTATGAAATGTATAAAAGAAATGTAAACAAACGAAGTTATTATTGTTATGCAGGGTCATTTTTGTGTACCTTATATATATATTTGTGTTTACTTTTATTTTGTTTGCAAAATATTGAATTCTTGAAATTCAAAGTATTTTTTTTTATTCATATGTGGATCAAACGAAAAAATGTATCAAAATATTTTTAATTTATTTGCGATGTTAATACTAAGATTATTAGTGTGTTTTAAATAAAGCTTATATATAGTAAATAAATTTTCATTACTATTTTCGCAACGTTTCTTTTATGAAATATTTCCGTTCCTTAAATAACGCGTTTGTGAAATGCTCACAGTATTTAGTTATCATATCATTCATAAATTTAAATTCATATATACTTTTTACATTTTGAAATAATTTTTATTTCATGAAATCAACTTAGTTTTCATCGGTCGTGTAATAAGAATAATATTAAAAGAAATTCGTAGTTAATGACATTTCGTATTAAAACTCATTGATTTTCAGTTCTCATGTAGAACACGATTTTATAAAAAAAGAAAAAAAAAGGAAAAAAATCTAATTCTTCTCTGAGAAAAGAAACCTGCATTTCCTCGGGCAAAATTGTTGAATTCGAAAATAGTAAATGGGAGTTGCAAAGTCAGAGTTCAATAATGGAGAAGCGGATTACAGAACAGAATTTTCTACCGGAAGCAGCTACTGATTTGAGTACTTAATGACTCTCCAGTGAAACAGTGCCATAGTCAATATTACTCAATCGATCGTTAAAGAATCAATTTAAACGAAACTTTATTCATATAACGTTTTAAAATAGTGTTAACTCGATTTTTTATTTTATTAATGGAATTCAAGTTTCGAATAGAAATTATCACTTGAAATTTAACTTCTGAATTTATATAAGATATTAATATTGAACAGAATTTTTATTGAACAATAAAACGTTGCTTTTTAATATCAACATGTTGTTTTATTAACACAAAAGTTAAAATTAAAGTTAAATGTAATTTTCATTAGACATTTTTTGAATACAACAATTTTTTGCATAATATCTCTCCCTTAAAAATTGCGTTTAAAATATACCATACATTTATACGCCTGTGCATTGATTGGTGTACAAGACTATTATACATCCGATGCAAACAAATACACTGAGAAACAAGTTAATATAATTTTTATTACACTGTATTATAATGTGAGGACAAATGCTTTCATTTTAAAATTATTATAATACAGTATGATAATAATCTGCGCAGAAATATCCTGGCGCATCATTATATAATTGCGCCGTAGTTTATTATTATTATACTGTATTAGAATAATTTCAAAATGAATGCATTTGTCCTCAAATTATAATACAGTATAATAAAAATTATAGCAACTTTTTTCTCAGTGTACAATATTTAAAATTCCGTTCAACTACACTTGCGCGTTTCATTAATTTTTCGTCAGCAAATGCTTGATTGTCATTATTGACTGCTCGCTATCTTGAGTAATGCAAATCGACGATATACCTTGCTGAATCATCATGGCACGCGTGTCACGCGTCATTAAACCGTGCTGAACCGAAGACAATATTTCCCGTACGGATGAAAAAATAATCCGCACAACCGGCGAGCTTCGAATTAGCTACCACGTACTTGCGATGTAAATTAATTTATTCCACCTGCATCGAACTAATTTACAAAAGATTATGGAATTAATTATCGCCTTCTTATACCCAGTCGGATTAATTTCGTGAAAATAAAATTTGCGCGGCTTCGTTCTTTTGCGTCGAAAGAAAATTGCCCGTCACTATTGAGCCAATTCAAACGCGAGGCGACCAATTAGAAACTGCAGAGTTCATCAAGATCCGACTTTTGCATTTAAGCTTCCGACAAAAAAAATGCATTTTTTGCAGTTTTGCCGCTGACAACCCTTTGATAAAGCCCGTCGTGGTCAAGCCGGCACATTTGTCGGGCCTTTGATAGCCTCTGATTTCAATATTGAGTGCGTCAGAAAATAAAATCGTGCAATTGAAAAACGCACGGGGCGATCCGGTCGTGGATTACGAACGCTGTTCATCGTTTCGCTGGCTCGTCGATTTTCGTTTGCAACATATAAAAGCCTTGGCCGTGCGGTTATCAGCCTCATGGTTATGATCCCCCACTTTCCCGAGCCGTAATATCAGTTGGGAAGATAAAAACAAAAGACTGGAAAATGAAATTGCTCATGTAAATCCAGAGCTTTTCCAACCCCTCCCCCCCATCCCGGCAACCACTCAACCCTATTTTCTACCGAGTACACGAGCCCTCTTCGACTATCGCGAATAATCAGTTGCATCGTTGCCGTCACTCTTATTACCATAATTTATCGTTTAAAAATTTAAGGAAATTGCGCATTCGAACACTGACGAAGATTGCGCGATAAGTTATCGCAACGTTTTATGAAATAAAGAATGGTCCCGCTAAATACGTTATATTCCGAACTGTTTACAGATAAAAAGGAGTAAATCATTTTTGTCATTGTATGGGATGGAAGGACAAAATATACGACAAAACAATTATTGCGCTGCAAAAAAATTATTGTATCAATGGTATATTGGATGAATAATCAAATGCAACGAATGGTTTTATTATTTTTTCTTTCGTATAATTATAACTGAATGTATAATGCTCTTTTTATCGTAATTTCGTTTCAATTTTACATTTTGTACCTTAATTGAATTAATCGATCTAATTTTATATTGTATATTTACAATAAGGAAACGTTATTTTGAGTTAGTATTATGCTATATAATATCGTTTATTAATAACAGAACGTCGTATTAAGCGATAAAGTGGTCTTTTTACAGAACCTGTAAACGTTAATCACTTAAAAATATTTATCGAAAATTGAGGGTTTAATAATTAAATTTACGTTTGACAATTTTCAGGGTATAAACATGAAAATAATATTTGAAATTCGCGTTCGTTAAAATGTTTGTTATTAAGACCAACCTATCATTTAAACTCATTTCAATGTATAATTATCAGAATATTTATAATTAATCAGCATTTAACTTTAAATAACAATAATAATAAAACACTTACCTTTCTTTATATACTTTTATGCGTCAACTTAATGTTCGTAATTTATTCCACATTCTAACTTATAATCCAGTCCTTCATGGTAATATAATAATGTAACTTTATATTCGTAAACTATATACAAATTATAATTAATTTGTATTTTTTTTTACATCACGAAATGAATGTGTAAGTGTGTAGGTGCTTTAAGCTTGAAGTAACTGCATTATAAACCAGTCACATGCAACGTGAACATGACTGGTAAGACGTTTCATGCAAAGCGTGAAGATACTGTAATTTGAAGAAAATTGTGCGATTATAATGCATTAATATTTTGTAATAGTTATTTAACGTTATTCGAATAAATAATTACCTTAAACAAGTGTCTATAATAATTAGCTATTTATTGTTATTTTAAATAAATAAATAAATCTATTTAACATCGATTCGTATTTTCCTAAGACGTATAAATGTATTTATAGAATTTAAATTGAACAAAAGGCGTGTAAGATCGACAATAACGTACATTAATCTTATATCATTACCCAAAGTTCAAATTTTACTGACATTTCCATGTATCATGACGTGTAACCGCGAAATTGAAAACGCACTTCTCTATGAAAACAAGCGAAGCGTCGCAGAGTTAATCGCCCACAAATATACCCGGAAAAACAGATTGCAGAAATCGATTGCCAAAGCCGTATCTGTCGCTATACATATTTAATATCCAAATATTTAATATGTCTTCCTGTACTGAAAGTCTACTAGATTCGAACAATCTATTTTCCGGTCGATATTATCATAAATGGATTTCAGCGCTATAACCTTTGATCAGAGCAGCGAAGTGAAATATGCAAAAGAAAAACGAGACTGAAAAGTTGTGAATGCATAGTAATATGTTATTCTATTTTTCCGTCAATTAATATATTATTTTTCTGGATTATTACATTGTATTACTATATAAATGTAGTATGCAAATTTAGTTTGAACAAACATGTGTGTAATTCTTTTCAATTTTATAAATAAATATTATATTACATTTTATTATATATATTTGTAGATATAATTCATTTCGTATAACAGAATTTATCTTTTATCCAACTGATTCGATTTTCATTTATATATAGTTTTGGTAACAACTTTATATAATATTTTGGTGGCGAGTATAATATTATTCATAAGCAAAAAGCTTCTTTTCCTGGGAAGCTAATTATTTAAAACCTTAATAACCGGTTTATTATATATAAGATAATATGTTTTACAATAATTTATATGTACGTGTAATTTAGAATAAGGCTAGTTAATTATTACATTTGTTTATCAAATCGGACTGTATACATTGAGATTTTAATTTTTGAATAGTATTTATTTATTTGGTTAACCATATATATATTTGAATAAATAATATACATAGTTGTTTAGAGTAAAATCTGACCGTGTTATGTTAAATTAATATAATTACAATGCTTGCATATTAATTGAATGAAAAAGTATAGAATTCATACTATATATACGCTTTGATAATCGTATTAATTCGTCACATAACAATAAACATCTTTAACGTATAATTTATTTGTTTTCTATACATATGTAATTGTTATATGAACGTATAATTATATACTATATTATTAATGTATAATGAGCATAATAATCATTCTAACAAAGTTAATAATGAATAGATTGTAAATTATAGAATTAATTGTGGATTAATACACTGGTAAAACTAAGTGGTATAATATTTGAATGGTAAACATGGAAATATATTGCAAAACGCGTTACAGTCAAAATTATAATAAGTATAAATTAAATTCTGAGTAATTTGATACAATATACAAGCATTTTCATTTTGTTACTTTTGTCTTCTTATTGCTTCAAATTGATTCAACTTGTAATTGAAATGATATTGCCATTTCAGGTGGTAAAGTTTGCCATTTAAATGATATAATAATTAGCACTTACTTGTTTAAGTAAGTGTTTTAATATTTATTAATAATATCAAAAACTTAAAAAGTACTAAAATATATATACAAATATATATATTTACCAACTACACTCAGAGAAAAAATAGTATATTCAGTAAATTTCACTGCACAGCAAAAAAAGTTTGTCATATTTAGTCAATCTTTGACTAACTTAGTCACCAAAAATATTAATATACGAACAAGCTATCTGATTGTCATACGTTGACAATAAAGTTGGTGAATAAGTCAATTTAAGGTTAAAGGTTGACAACATTATTGACAGATTTTGACTATTATATTTGTTTATGGATTCACTGTTTCTGACAACACTACTTTTTTCTATGTGAGTTTTCGGTAAAGTAGGCCGTGACTCAAAATAATTAGCTGGTCCAACTGAAAAGATTAGATATTTTTATAGAATTGTGATACTTCCAAATTATGATACTTGAATTAACAAACTCAAATATTCAGTAACAATTTTACTGAATGTTTAAATTGTTCCAGTTAAAAATTCAGTTTTCGCTGCATTACAACTTAAAATTGTAGTTATTTTAACCAAATCTGAATCTCACAGTTAATTTAACTCAATTTGACGGTATGATACTGGTTAAACTAAAATTTCCAGTAAATCCTACTAAGTAATTTTTTCTCAGTGTAAATGTATATAAATATATGTTATAGTTACTTGGTGTTTAATACGACACCTCCCTAGTAGAAATATGTCCAGTATCAAGTGAGTTACTAGAGAATTTGTATATAAAATTTCTAATAACTTGCGAGTTAATTGTGAAATGTCTACTTGGGCTTACTTTAAAACGTCTTAATTACTGCATGGTAGACACAAAGTTCAAAAAAATGTTGAGCCGAGGCCAGAAACGCGACTGACAATGTAATGGCGCTAATGCAGTGGGTTTAGCCTTTAAGTCACCCTCTTTGAAAATGTAACGAAACTTACGAACTATGTCTTAAGGACCACAATACACCATATGTTATACAGTTCAGTCCTAACAAGCACTACTTAATCCATATTTTTGGTAGGTATATTTACATCAGATCTGTTCTATTAAGCACCACTTCATTTATACCGGATTTTTATTTTAATCTGACAAATTGAAATATATCTTGAAAATTGTGCCTCAAAATGAGTTAAAAATTTATATATTCTATATGAACACCTTTTGGTACTAAAATCATAGTTCCGTCCCCTGGGAGTAGAGTGTGTGACAAACTTCAGATCTAACATACGAACCCTTATTATTTATGGCAGATTCGAATTTTATATAAAAAATCACGTACATTTATGTTAATGAAGAAGCAAAACAAAATCATTCATTAGAATTAAAAATAATTAATGTAAAATTAATAGTGAATTTGTCGTACGATTAAAGAATTTGTGTTATATATATTTTATAACAAAATCAATACTTTTTATAACACGCGGGACTTGCAAAAACAAATTTGAAATATATAGTTATCCAACAAAGATAACAATTTCATTTTTACAAAATATTTTATTTTACAAATATTGTATCAAAAAAAAAGTAAACCGGTCGTACGGCCAACTAGTTTAAATTAAAAAATAAAAGAAATAACACATTTTGGATTTTTTGACACAATTAAATTAAAATATTTTATTTATTTAATCCAAATTGACTATACGATAAACAATTCATTTCTAAGTTTTAAAATATAAATTTATGTTTATTAGTTTTCCTTCTCGTTAGCTAAGTACTCGTCAAATAAGCAAAACCAGTCGTGTAAAACGGAAACGACAAATTTGAAAATTACAAAAAGAATTTTAACTGTACAATTAATTCACCATAAATTTTCTTTTAATAATTTGTAATTTACGAATTAGTGTATAGATTTATTATTATGAATGTCATATATGTATATCGAAAATAACATGTGCTTTTTACTTTACCTTCTTGTTGTAATTGTATTTCAACTTACAGAGATTAACCCTATTTACATAATTATAAATATCATGTTACATATTACATATACATGTCAAAAATATTAAATTATTTTGTATATAAACTATTTAGAACGAAACAATTTCACAAGGAAAATAATGTAATATAAATTTAAATTAATTTCCTACATGGTGTATCATGAGTAATTACTTTCGAGATGATTATTATTTAATAATAATATGTTATACCAATTACAATTAATGTAGTAATTTAATTTTAATTAATTTTATTTAATGCAAATAAGATTTTATTAATGTATTATATTTGTATGTAACTCACGTCCACGAGTTCTTATGATAAACATTACGTGATATCAAAACTTTACTAATAAAATATGACTATCAATATACATAATACAAATATAAAGTATATTTAATAAATTTGTAACTATTTACTTTACCAAATTATTACTAAAAATAATTGATACGCGAAATAAAATTAATAGTAATACAGTTACAAGATGTGTTTTTATGATTATATGACAATTATTTATACTATTATGTTGTTGTTATTATATATATATATACTCACAATTTAATTAAACACGAATTAATTCCGCAAATATAAAGCGATCCTAAACTAACGACTATTTTACATTTTGGTAGAATTATTTGTGATGAAAATATGATTATAGTTAACATATAATCAATAAAAATAATCTTAATTAAAAATCAGTGTCTATTAATACAAAATAATCTATAAAATTTTAATTATTTGTACATTCAACAAACGTATATAATTTGTCATTTAATTACTTAATCAAAATATACGAATTAAATGGTACTCGAAGTATTTATAATACATTAATCACAATTTTATTAATACGTAAACTTTCTAAATCATCGTTCATTGTGATTATATTTCTATTTTTCCCGTTGCATGCACATGACGGTTTGTTGATGCCTCCTCATAAAGTGTTTAATTAAATCGACTGGTTTTGTCAGGGCTAACAGTTGCTGTTATAAATTGTCTTCTTACGCATGTGTAAACCTGGATAGCGACTATCGCACGAATTCTCGTGTACCTACATGTACGTGTATATAATCGCGAGGCACGTGTGCTTAACGGCGCGGTTATTGTAATTGGTTCGTTCTTCAATCCATGTAATTTAGCAACAGAAGGGCTTGACGCTGCGTTAATTGCACTAATTGTATAACGAGAAAAATATTCTCCTTCGATAGGTACAATTTATGTTAAGCGGTGGACGGTGTTAATTAAATTAAAGAAATTCAGTATTGTTTGTGTAAACAGCCCAGAAGCGACATTTTATTAACGTTGGAATGTTTACTTGTAATGTAATTTTGCGTAAAAATAGTTTTCGCGAATTAAATAGTTCAGTACGGTTTTTGTACTGCGTTTCTCATTATTATATTCAATTATAATCCGAACTTTCGGTGAATTTTCAGAAAAATGTATGCAAATGATACGTACATTTGCTATGTGGATTTCGGAGGTTTTAATTTTAATTTCAATTTGAATGTAAATTTATATATGAATAAGTATTTTTATTCAATTAAAATTTTAAAAATTGATGTAATACAATATAATTCTGTATATATATTTAAAATATATATTTCAGTTAGCGTTCGTAATTTATATTGTAATTTTGCTCTTATATAACTTGTCTGA
>JABFQC010002780.1:0-15345 GCA_022817085.1 Psilanteris sp. ZL-2020
ACATTGACTCAAGTTTATTCTCACATTTTTAGGTTAGAAATGTTAAATTAACACTGACTCAATGTAGTTTTTACATTGTATCTAATTCAAATTAACATTTCGAGAATAACATTGAATACACAATGTTAGTTTAGCATTGATATTTTTCCCCGGGAGTAAGGATATATATAAAGACGCTTTTAATCCTAAACCCTTGTCTTTTTGCAATTATTGCAATCAAACGTTGTAATTATTATAAAAAATATATTAATATCATCACTATATAGTATGAATATAATATGCCAGTGGATTGAAATAATAACTAACTTCAGTAACAGTGACTGAGTAAACTTATATATCTGATGGCTTTATTTACTTATCAGGTAGCATCTGCTGCCATTCATATTCATTTCCAATAATAATTAGAATTTATCTAATATCTACATATAATATATTCACACCATATTTCCATGTAATTGATATTCTATAACAAAAAGTTCTTAACTCTGTGTTGTAAAGTAAAAATTTTCTCATATTCTCATATTCTTTGAAGTATAAATTAATTCATATATACATTGAGAGAAAAATTTATCATTTTTTCAAGTTCGTCAATTTGGTATTATATTTGTAATTCGTCAACACTTCATAGTTTATTTATCAAATAGTATGAATCTTTGATTACAATTTAACAATCGGTTTACTAAAATTTAACATCCTTGTTTCCCTTATTCAATTCACCAAAGGTTATACAACTATTTGTTAACATTGATCAAAACAGATTGTCAAGTTTTAACGTACTAATCTAATCTAAAGTTAATGTAAAAAGATATATTTGTCGTTCTGGATTTATTCAAAAGTGCTATAATGTGATTTATTGAAAAATTAATCAAAGTGAATTTGATTATTATCAAGCTTTAACCTTACATTGTTCTTATTTGTCAAAAATACGTAAACCAGTTTATCAAAATTTGACAATCTGTAAGCATACTACCAATTAACATTCAGTTTATTTAAATTTTAGTATTCTCGTATTACAAATATTGGTGTTTCTTTCTCTCCGTGTAATATATAGAAATTAAATGAATTAGTTTTATATATTTTAATAATGTACAAAATTACAAAATATAAAAAATTATATTTTGAAAATATATTTATAAAATATACACAAAATTATTCGTAATTTATGAAGCTTTATATCTGAATATGTGTTGCTTAAGTCCAACTAGTGTATACACAATCTTCATTTGCAAATAAGATTACACGTACAAAATATTAATAGCAAGTATATTTGCGGATGCAAGCTACAAGAATCAAACAAGTTTGTACACGTGTTTTGTTCATAAAAAGATTAATAAAAATATCGATTAACATTTCGAGAAGTGCATCCTGTATACTTGTAAGAAGAACAATGTTTCAATGTCGCTATATCATCATAAGCAAACAAATATTGAAATACTGTGACTATTCAATTATGCTATAAACTGAATTGTGATATATATTTATATATATATATATACCATATCTGTTAATGCTTCTTTTACTATACTGCGAAACAATATGCATCTTTAAGAACAAACAACAATAAAATGATAATAAAACAAACTTCATTCGTATATAAATTAAAATTGCATTAAAATGTAGTTAAAATGTATACACTCACACATATGACTTATTCAAACCACCTGAATAAACTAATCAAACCATTGTATAAAGTAAACCGAAAAATGTCCAGTCTGGAGCGAAATTCGTTTAACCACGAATGTCAGTTGGCAAAAATGTAATATTAACGCGTGATAATATGTTAATTACTTTTCATTCAGAAATAAATATGAATATACGCGAGCCTTATAATTATTAGTTAATAGCGCGTTGTGTAACCACCGCATTGTCTAATGTAACGCTGCAACTAAGTATTAGTGTTTATGCTCCTTGTATTTTGTAACGCAAAGCACAAAAGAATAATTAAACATTTGTTGTTTGAGTTATCGTGGCACAAACATATTCCCGATCTGTCAAATAAATAGACACTTAATCTAAATAACACGCCCGACTACTTTAACGATCCGGACTTTAATCGGGGATTATCTGGACGAAGGATCTAAACGATCGGGTAAATAATAGTTCGCGTTAGAATTTGCGTACCCTTGCGTATCCTTTTTCCATTATTCAAAGTCATCATCCGCAATGACTCGACCGACACGCTTGGAAAGCAAAAATTGCAGCCGAATTGGCACACGCGTCGGTCAATTATTGACGTTACGCGGTCAACGCGATGAATAATTCGTTCGCGCCTTAAAACGTGTAACACGGAAACACCATTCGCGCGCTCGGGACCGGAGTTTGAAAAGGGAACGCAAGTTCAAGGCGTCTAGGAGCGCGGCTTCTTGGGATTCCAGTGCGGCCAGTAACATTAATGGCGTTCAGCGAAGTGTTAAGCTATGTGATCTGTGCATGTCAAAGTCGTATCGCGGTCGAGTCCCTTTATTGGTGCCGTTCGTCAAATTCAGTTAATCGAAATCGAAATTCCGCCACGGCGAGTCGACGGTTTCGCGGGCGCCGCGCAAAACCGTAATTCGGTTCGATTTGTCGGAAAAGCCGCGACAAGCGAATTACGTTCGCAACGTCGGCAGAGATTTATCACGCGGAGCGAAGAACGAAATCAAAAGTCGCTGCGCTCATTTTTATTCGCTATGTCTCGGCGCTGTACGCAATGTTTTAATATATACGTATTATGTTTTATGTGTAACTTGTAGGAATCGATCCAATTAAAGCGCGTATCGTGTCATAAATTGCGTTTTCATACACACAAGCAAGAAAACATTTAAATCACAAAGCGCGGCGGGAGAAATCTTTGCGCGGTTAATTATATTATCAGCGCGGGTTCGAGGAGGGTATTGAATTGTTTATAAGGTTTAAGGACATAATGCGTATTATTTGCGGGTATGGGTTGTAGCGTAGAACCGACATTACGGCAAAATTATAATGGAAATCGCACGAAAAGTTTACTTCGCTCGCAAAGCATTTGCCATTATATTCATAGTATAATGTTTAATATAATAGAAAATATTCGTAACTTGCCTGAGCGGTGCAAAAATTTAACTTATATGCATATACGAGACTTTCACAATAGAGTAAGAGTGCTACAAATGTACGGTTTATATTTAATACAATTATCATATTTTGTGCTGTGCAGTCACTAAGTTTGCAAATTCGCACGATATTTCACTGAAAATTTACACAAACCTTTCTTCTCGTGCTTATTATTCATATATATATATATATATATATTTATTAAATACAAGAATGGTATGCTAATTTCATTCAACAACTTTTGTTCCTTGTGTGCGGAAAAATTCGAGTAGCGAAGCTGAAGAATGTTGATAAATGTTAGGGAACGACTGAGTCAATACAGTGAAAACCAATACGAAAGTAGCTGAATATAGTCATACTTTCGTATTAGCTTCTTATGAATTGACACAACAATTTTTTCAACCAATTCAACAAGGCACTCATGCGACTTAAACATCGCAAATAACGACGGTTCACGAGTTGGAAGTTCTTTCGCTTTGCATACATCATTATGACGTTTCTGCTTTACGACAAACCAATATTGCTCAACATACGTTCCCAATCATTGTAAAATTAATTGGACGCGTCGCTAATTCGGATCGGTTGCTTTTGAAACGTTTAAATTGGAAATTAAAGCTGACGGCGATTCGCAGCCGTTGATCCGCAGTCGGTATAAAAACAGCAACAAAACGTATACATTTTCGTTCGATAAGCGTTCGATGTTATAACCAACACGGACAATTGAGTTAGCGTTGAAATAATGACGGCAATCGAAGTTTAAGAGGAAACATCTTTCACGTGGGATGACATAATAATCTGAAATTACTTTCAACGTTATATAAATTATTAGATGTTGAAATTAGAAGGATATTACCACACAAGTGGAACAGTAGTTTACTTAATAGCCGAACAAAAAGTCAATTACTTTGGTCTAATTGTAGAACGCTTCTTGGAAGCACTGAAAATTGAATTACTCGCGAGAAGCATTTTTCGCAAATTTATACTCCGGCGTAATTAGAGGAGCAATCTTTTGTTTGTCGGAGCCGAGAATGCCGCGCTAAAATGTTTGCAACAAAATGTCACAGCCTTTAACAACATTCGCCGGTTGTACTTTTTGCACACAGACCGTCGCGTGATGTTGTTATTGTTAACAAACAGGCAAACAAAAAAAAAACGTTAACGCCGACCGACGATAACGCCATTTCGGTGCCGCCCGTTTTCGCTCGATATAATTTCGCTGATGAGACGGTACAAGTCGGCCCGAGTCAAAACTTGGATTAATTTGCTCAACTGGCAAAGCAGAACCACAGCTTCTGTCAAATAACACGCTTGATTCACGGCGAGCCTGCCCCGTACCTGCGCATTTCGAAAAATTCCCCGTAATTAGCAATTTTCTTGCGGAGCTAAGGATCCTCCCGAGAATAGCTCCTTGGCGCAGAAAAAAAAAGAAAGAAAAAAAAAACTAGTTCTCTTGGACGAAAAGGGAAAAAGTGCGTCTCGTGATAAGCTGCGTAATTTATTTAGATTGCTGTATTGTTAGTCGTGAAAAAATGATACAGCGCATGCAAGAAGAGAAGAAGAGAAGAGAAACGAAGGCTCCTTTGACTTCTAATGTCGGTAGTCGAGTGGTTGCTGGAATGCGACTCTCGCGATCGGGACGTCTGACTTGTGTTCTGGGAAATTCTGTCGATGGTAGCAGTTAGTCGAAGTGTTTTTGCAGCGTAGCAGGTTACGTGCAACCACGGGCGCTCAATACGTGGGAGATCGGGGGACAAACGTGGCTCGGGGTTCAATGGAACAATGAGTGTAACTAGCCTGGCCGACTAGCGCTCGTTTCTGAAGAAGATAAATAAAGAAAAGGAGTCGGAAAAAAAGGAAAGGAAAAGCATTTCGTATTAATGTGCAGAAACTGCACGTCCGACGACAAAAAGGGAATGTCGTCTATATGTAAACAGCCCATAAAAAGTGTCTTCTATATGTCCGATAGAAATTCTATAATGTTTGCTGAATAATGCAGAGATCCGCATCGTTTGATATATCGTTAGGGCTTTGATTGCTGCGCGTTTGCCAAAATAGCGAAATGTTTATGAGCGTTTATATCATTCGGGTAATTCGTCAAAGTCGTTACCTATTGAAAGCAAACAAGACGATTTCGTTTCACAAAATAATTAATTCGTTTACAATTGGGTGCGAAATATACACTGAGAAAAAATTCTATTAAAAATTACTGTGCCAAAACAGTATTCCGATGCGATGTTTGTCAACACGTAAAAATGACCCTTACATATCGTAAACATTACTTCGATTACCCTATATTTTTACTGTGCTTAAACGGTAATCATTCTTTGTTGACAAACATCGCATCAACGTACTGTTTTGACACGGTAATTTTTAATAGAAATTTTTCTCAGTGTAATGAGTGAATTGTTTTGTACTCTTAAAAAGTAGCTTGTAATGGAAATTGTAGAGTGCAATAAGATTAAGATAAAATGCAACCAGAATCAGATCGATTTAGTGAATCTGAGTTGTGCGTGGAAGTGCGTGCGCGCGTGTATCTGTGTGTGAAAAAATAAAAACAAGATACAACAAGCTGTTGGAATGCGTTGACGTCGACCTTTCCGAATTGCGAATCGATGGCCTTTTATGCGTAACGCACCACGAGATGAACAGCATTGCAATAATGCTATACGGTTGCGGGAAATGCTATACGTGACGCAATATGCCCTTTTTGCGAAACTTAATCATTTTTACACTTGAATGTCAGTTTTAATCGCAAATCCAGCGTTCGACTTTTTAACGAGCCATATTGCATTTTCCAAGTTCCAATTTTCCGAGCCATTTGCAAGCTTCATTGTAAGTGCTTTAAATATTGTATTATTTATTATTGCGATATTATGTGCTTAAAAATCATATACTTATTAATTGAAATAATTTCAGAGAGAAGGTATACTTTTGAAATAGTACTCTCTTATTGTATACATAAATTTATATCTTAAAATATAAATTGTCGAATTTGTTAAAAATTTCCTAAGACGCTGCTAACCTATCGCATCCATTTCAATTTCGAATAATACTATGACGAATCCAAAAATTAATTTCCTATGCGCTTGAACGGATAAACTGATGAAATATACATTTTTTTTAGAGAAAAAGTATAAATTTCTCATTTTTCGATGAAATTTGTTTTTGATTTGTCATATAATAATTCGAGTTTACGATTTTCAAAGTCAATATCGTTAATATTTTTTTTATTCAATGCATGCAAGTAGCTGTACATAACATGACAGTACAATAGCATTTTGATGATCAACCTTTGTCTTCTACATTTATATTAGATCAGGGAATTGAAATTGAAAACAATTTACTCTAACGACTGTTCGAAATGTACCTCGACAACTACATTTATTATATATCGTAAAAAGTACGTTGACATATTTAAATTTTTGTTCTTTGTTTTCCTCCTATTCACAGCATTCAAGCATCGTACTTACATAATAACTGTAGGTGCTATAACGATCTAGCAAGTAGACCTCGTCCACAACTAGTTCTGAAGTTTCTGTTGTACGTTTTACTTAGCCACGCAAAAGAATACCTTTCCGAAATACTTTACAGACGTATTTTGCAACGCTTTAACATGCAAATAACACTCGTTCCTTTCTAGAAATAATATGATACAGCCTCGTTCGCTGCGACGAATTTCTACATTTTCGTACTCCAATCCAAGCGACAATTATTTTAATATTCAACTAAAAACCGAATGAAAGCTTTCACGACAATGACCACTTATCCTTCGATTTAATAAATCGCGAATAAAAATGCAAAATGTCAACAACGTCGCGTTAATCATTTGTTTATAACTATTTTGAAATTATCGTATTCATTTTAATTGAAATTTCAATTTTATGATCCAAAAATTTCGGATTCAGCGGTTTTACATAGTCCAAGTGTAATGCATTGAAACAGAGGATAGAGGAGGTTTAATTTAATTTATGAGCAATTAAAGTAATGATCTTTGCTAAGCATAATAAAACGGTTTGCGATTCAAACAAATTTAATGAAGATTTAATAAAGATTGTTGACGTTATCAGATAGTGATTGCTTTAAAGGCTTTTTATAAGTCAGCAGTAACATTGCATTTTTAGGTCGTATGACCTACAAACCTCCAAAATTGTATCAATCATATTTCATAAGTATTCAGCGCGGATTTCAAAAATGCTGAAGGAAAGTTTCGTTACTCGTCAACTCGTGACTTTCCGTAGGTAGGAATTGCCATATTTGCTGTATAGCTATAGACCGCGGCTTCATTATAAAAGCGTTACGTTCAACGACCAATTTAATTGCTGTAAAGCGTCGATCCACAAGCCAGCGGCAATGCAAGCGTTGCTCAATCCGCGGCAACCTTTCAAAATGGCGAACCTTCTCTTCGTATCTTGATGAAGAACGTTTCATATATGAAATGTATTAGTACCGGTGGGTGCCAAAAGACTGAAATTCCTTGACAAAACGATTTTCAACTTGATTTCTTGCCACTTCGTTGATTCGCTCAAATTTTCAATATTACTCGATAAGGCCATCTATTCGACAAATTTAATTACAAAATTAAATAATAATCGTTTTCAATGAACAACGAAAGACCCAATACTGTTTTCCTCGTGCGTTGCTTGCAAAGAGCGACAGGTGAACAAACTTATTCAAGACCTGATCGATTTGTAAGAGTCGGACTATATGTGGTTAACGTCTGGCAACACGATCAGACGTTTACGACGTTTAAATAAGGCCTGCCATTTTTATATAGTATGGTCAGGCGACCTTTTCATGATCTAAACGGGGATTAGTCGGGCATTTTACGTACTACTAAAATGCGATACTCTGTTCATTCCGATTACGCAATTTGAGTTTTAAAAATAGTATGAAAATATATATATATCTATATATATATTCGAAAAGGCGTGAAGCAGCCATGGTGACGATCATCGCGCGGATAGATAACTGATCTTTAAAAACGTGAATATTTTATATTATAGTATAAATAAGGTGTTCGTATTAATTAAGTTATATATTTGTGTATATATCATAGATTGAAATATCTGCGTATTGTTAATGATAATTTAATACGTTAAAATTGAGATTTTATTCTCTGTAAGGCCACAGCTTACCCCTGCGTTATACCTATATGTATTAGTACGATATCTATCTGATTACCTATAATCATAGTTCTCTATACAGTGTATAAAGACTACCAGATCAGGATTATATTATAGACCCATCGCGGTTTCTGCTTGAGTATATATTCACGTGTAATTATTACGGATAATTAGATGAATATTTATATGGTACAATCGATACACTGAGAGAAATAAATTACGAAAAATTACTATTTATTTCCTTAATTTGGAATCATAAGAGAAAAATCAGAATATTTACTATTTTTAAAAGTAATATATTATGATAAAGTAGTATTTTTCAATGTAAAAAACTTACCTTTTTCTTTTAAAAACAGTAAATATTATTCTTTTTCACTTATGATTCCAAATTAAGGAAATAAATAGTAATTTTTCGTCATTTATTTTTCTTAGTGTATACATTTTCATACAAATACATCAATATATTTAATTGAATTTGTATAACTATATACTATCTAAAAATGAATGAGTTAAGTGTCACTTATTGTCACTTATTGTCAAGTTCTCTACTGGAGAATTTTTGACTTTAAAAAAGTAAATATTCACTCACAATAAGTAAAATTTAACTTATTCATTTTTAGAGAGTATGATACTTCGTTATTATTATTTAAATGAAATCAATATTTACAATATGAAAACGCAAACCAAAAATCTTAAGACAGAATCTTCAAAATTTCTCGTCCAGTTTCGATAAATCAGCAATACAATGATTAATTGCGATCGCAGATAATCATAATTACGCGTAAACCAAAGTCAGGCTGAATGAAAGTGTAACGCATACACTTTAATAATAAATCGCATGCCCAATATTTAAGCACAAAAACGCGCCGTTTATGAATTTATATCGAATGCAAGATATTCGAATTCTACTTAACAATCCAGGCTTGTCCTCGCAGTCATTAGAAGGCATCGAGACTAGATTTAAATATGGCGCACTTCCCGCGCCGACCTATACTAAACGGAGCGTAAACGGTAGCTCGTTCGAGAACCGTAAAATAATCGCCTCGGGCAGAATCGCGCAGCTGCAAACACCACGAATATTTATTTGTGATCGCGTTAAAAAAACTACACGGCATGTTCACGAGCCCGTTTAATATTTGTTTCTGCACCGATTTTGTATATATATATATATATATATATATATATATGATGATTGCCCAACTTGAGACTCGATGTGGTCTTTGCTTAAAAATGTTCGATCGCATTTCACATTTCACATTCAACGCTCATGTCGAATTATGTATCAACGTGAAAATGCAAAACTTATCATTTAGTATATCATTAAATTTTATGGAGTCTCAATGAAATTAACATAAATGCAAGTCTTATTATTTACGCGGCAAAAATAAAGATATTTTTATTTAATAATAAATAACGTGTGTTTTACATGTTCAGCGATAAAACATTTAAAAATGCTCATGGAACGATATTTTATTACATTATCAATATCAAAGTAAAGAAATAAATTAACACGTAATTTAATAGAAAAAAATGGTGTTATTTTTTTAAGTATAATATATTTATTTTCTATAATATAATATAATTTGATATATTGAAATTCGTATAATTATAATTAAATTTGTCTAAAAATTAAATATTATTTATAATGTATTTTTGTATCTTTAAACATTTTATCATGTTTACTTAATTTTACATTAACATACTTTTTTACAAAATATTTAGTAAAGATAAAATTGTTTAATTATTTTATATATTTATATGATATATGTTTTCATAAGACATATTTACATAACTTCACCTTTGGAAAATAGCACAGAAATATATTCAAATCTAATGACATCTTTCATATATATACTTTATAAATGATCTTCGATGACGTAAGTTATCTTATTAAAGAAAAAGTTTGTACTTTATAAAGATGTTCTATAATCAATGAATCTATGGCTGAAGGTCAAGATTTTAAAAAGTAAATAAATCATATATACTGGTGAAAGAATTATAGAAATATATATTTCCTCAGTACCATCTTTCTCAAGATAGACTCGTGCCTTCTTATTCAATTTTTGTTTCAATATAAACAGTAAATATACACTTAGCAAATACCCATTATGCGGACATAAATGCCGAAAGATATAAATATTTGTCCAATCAATATTTTAAAAAAAATAGAAAATTATTTAGTTTAAACAGTAACGAAATCCCGCGTTATTTAATCGTTTGGAAGAAATAGCTTTTATTATTTTATTATTTTTAAAATTTTATTCAATTTGGCAATAAAATTAAATCAAAAAGTTACCGCCGCAAAATCGAAATTTTTTACAGCAAATAATTAAAGCAATAGAACGTGTCCCTATATATGAACAATTAATACATATTTGTTAAGGTCGAATCAGTAGTTGTCAGATTTAAATCACGGTATGTTGTAATGTTGCCGCCATTATTGCAAATTTTTTACAAGCTTTCACGAGCGTGATCGCGTGCATGAAATCGCGCTTTTACGTACGTTCAAATCGACGACATTATTCATCAGTACTCTTATCTTCGCAGCTTAATCGACAACTGATCTATTTACAAACTCAATTACACATACGCACATTATATTAATAGATTAGTATATATACGCGTAGAGAGATATTGTCAGAGACCATTTGGTGATTTCAATGAACGAAAAGAAAGGTCGGACAATGGATCACGTGTGAATTGTGTCCGATCATGGGATTTAATTTTATGCCCGACAAGTTAATTGCAAGTCGAGTTGTAAATTATACATTGTATAAATACCGTTGTATAAATCAACAATTGATTGGACAAGTAATTAATTTTGCTCGAAAGAATAAGCAATTGCAATTGTTTAAATGCAGAGCAATTAATTGTTTCAGATAATTTAATCACTTTTTCCTTATTATTTCGGTAAGCAACTTATTAAAGGTCGCTTAACCTTTTTATTTTTCGTACCAACTATAAATTCATTAATTATGTATTTTAAGAGGACGATCCAAAATATTCAATCTTTGTTTTTACAATACCACAATACCTTTTTTGACAAATTGTGCTATTAATATAGATAAATGTATATGATTTTCGTATTTTAAAATAATGTACATTAATTTTGTAATTGTATATATACATTATAAAAACTTAATTTATTCACCGACATATAATGATATAAATCATTATTAAAGAAATTTATAATTGTCTATAAACATGTCAGTGTTACATTTAAGATGTACTACTTATATTATTTACTTATATTATTAAGTATATTAATTAAGAATTTCGTTGCTATTATATATTTTATAATTACTTCATATTATTTATAATTAAATATTTATAATATTTATAAGACAAATCCTATTTGGACGCCTATAGTTACATGTTTGCAAAATTGTTTTTTTAAGTAAACAGGGTAAAGCTCCCTTGGATGACCTCTCAAAGCCAATCACCCAACTGCTCCTTTAGAAAATCTAACAAAACTAATGTACGAGTCCAGTATTTATTAAGATTATAAATTATTACTACAATTCACTAATTATCACGATCATTATTTTGATCGATCAAAATATTATCTGCAACATATTTAACTTACGGAAATAGGAAACAAGATGACTAATATATATATATATTTATTCTATTTTCCATGTCAAATTTCTATTGCTTCATTTCTCTAACATTCTAATATTTCTAACGACATTAATATTCCGTTGTTAAAAACTTATACTTTTGCATTTTATTATTGTATAAGTAAAACTATAAAAAAGTATATTGAATGATATAAAATGGCATTTAAAACAAGCAATTTTATGCATATATTTTTAAAATGTATAAATTAAATAGAAATTACAATAGAAATAATTATATATCTATATACTATTAATTTAAAAATAAAAATAATATTAACAACAACAAATATGTATATTAATATATGTATATATAATAGCAATTTATACGTTTCGTTCAATAACGTAAGAAATAGTATGTTTCTGGCATATCACGACTATATGCATTAAACAATAATTACTTATTATCCTCTTTGTATAATAATATAATATATTTGAACATTTTAGACTTGTTATAAATTAAAATCTCTATTACACTAATTAATTTAAAACGAATGAAATACAATTTAAATATAAAACTAATTCTGTTTTGAAATAGAAAAAATTATTGCTTATATTAATTTCGTTCTTATTATCCATGCTTAATAAGGAAATACCCATGTCAGTCAGAATTTAAATCGCATATTCTGTTTCGTCAACAAAATTAAAGAGAAGAACAAACTCTCTCCACACTTCTTATTCCAGTATAGTTTTAAATGATCGAGTTTACTTGCACACGTATATACGTGGGCGTACGTGCAATTTCAAGGCCCTATTTTTCGCAATTGTCTACCAAATTCATGAAGGTTATGATACCTGCTTGTCAAGTGGCCGGTGGTGTAAGATGTTAAAAAGTCTTTTTTTCATCAGAGTTCCACTGTGTTTCGTTTGTGTTTTTTGCATTTTGTGTTTCGTCAACCGGTGCAAATTATTTATTTATTTGTATTGCAGAAAAATATATTATACCAAAAGTTATAAATCAAAAAGTTGAACTACAGAAAAGTTGAAAAATTAAGATTGATGCAGAAAAAAACTATATATATATGCGTGCGTGTGTGTGTATATGTTATGATTTCTAAGATTTGAGTTATCATAATTATTAATAATTTTCTTTTTAATTATAATTATATAATATAATTATATATATAATAATTATATATATAATAATAGACTGGATTACTATTTACACGAATTTAAGTTTGTGTGCATATATATTAATTCATTTATTCTCAGATATTGAACCCACTTTATGCTATGCTCTACTATATGATTCTTGTTTGGGCTGCATCTAGTTGTCATTTTCAAATTATCGTTTCACTGTTTATAACATTTTGCAACGTTGGCGAATAGTTTCGAATCATGATATCGATAGCACGTTACGTAACCGTACTGTCAGCTGAACATACGCTGCTGCCAATTACTAAGACTATTATAACAAGATAACGAAATTTACAACTTTAAACGCAAATTTATCGAACACTCAGATACATTTCAATTTTACTCACATACTTATTTATTTCTTGCAATTTTTTCTTGACATTTTATTGTTGTTAAATAACATGTTCGTTATGCTAAAACATTAAATATTCATCGATTTTTCTAGTGATCAATATATATTGTTAATAGAGACCTGATACTAGAAGTATTGAGAATTAAAATATCAAACAAATAAATACAAGGGGTGTACATTACATACATACAATTTTAAGCTATAAAAATTTTAATATTTTAACTAAAAAGTTGAAAAATTTTAGAAATGTGTTATTATTGGAGACTATTTTATTCTTCTTCTGAAAACTGTCTAGATTTAAGACACTTTATTTAATACTGTAATTATGGATCATATAGTCGAAGTATTTGTAGAAAGGAAATATAAAATTCTAATTCATTATGAGGGGACGGAATATCGAATGCAAAATGTCAATAAATACAAGAAAGTTTTATTTTTATAATTATCAAAATGTAGATATTTTTAATAAAAATTACGATTAAAATCATTATGCATACGACATCGCATAACCATTCATAAATTAACATAAATAGAAATCATTATGTATCATTTTACATAAGTGATTGGTTCAACTTTAAGTAACATTTCATGATTCGATCAACAATTCGAAATTAATTAATTATTTTTATCAATTTTATGATACAATTTTTCTTTTATCCTTTAGAATGATAAAATAATATACAGTTTTAGCGATTACTATAAATTAACATTCTGAACGGTTATTAAGGTTATTTTATTAAATTACAATTGCATATTTTTATACGCTTAGTATTTTTACTAAACAAACATAATGGCACCAAAATCTAAATCAAGGGATACAAATATTTTAATATATTTAGTAACTACGCTAAATGTGTAATAAAAAATTCATTTTAACACGCGGTTGCAAAATACGGAAATGATTTTGTAATATTATAAAGAACCTTTCTTTATTTACACATGATTAGATCCAAAAAATGTTAACTC
Source organism: Psilanteris sp. ZL-2020 (assembly GCA_022817085.1). Taxonomy (NCBI): domain Eukaryota; kingdom Metazoa; phylum Arthropoda; class Insecta; order Hymenoptera; family Scelionidae; genus Psilanteris; species Psilanteris sp. ZL-2020. The sequence continues at coordinate 14,265 of JABFQC010002780.1, forward strand.
AGACACAACAGATTAGAAAGATACACGGAGAACATTGAACGCAGTGAAACAACGAGACTTGGTGCTATAAGCATACGTGATGCTCATTCTTTCGTAAAATCGTTTACTTCGTGGTTAGTTCAGCTTGTTAAGAAACTTTTTATTCTTGAGTAAACAAGTGAATCGACTAGGAGAAGTCGAAATTTCAATCGCGATGTTGCTAATTTACTCCTTTTTTGTGCTTCACGTATCATTTAATTTTGAATAAATCCAGTTTTAGCGAACCAAATCAATGAGAAAAAATTATCGATAAATAAAATAAAGTCGTTTGAGTTTTTATTCAAATTTTGCAATGAATAGTTTACTTCATAAATGTAATGATTTTTTAAAATATAAAAATAAAATAAACAAAATTGGACGTATCCTTCATACCCTTAAATTTATCTTATATAAATTATGTTAAAAATGTAGCCCAATAATATATAAAAACGAAACAAATCATTACATTAGTATACTATAAAAGTTTAAATGCACTAATTATGTCTAATATTAATAATTGTAAATAAATTTGCGTGTAACGCATAATGTATTATCATATTTATTTTTATTGAAATATATAAGATTTTAAGAGGGAAAGCACCAAATGTATTGGCAATGTTTAAAGAATTTCCAATTGAAAGGTTACAATTTATGTGAAACGCAAAATGGTTTATATAAATTCAAAAATTGTTCCATTGATTTATAAAGATAGTTTTCTACCTCATGTAAATTCTGTTTTCACTAAAGCAATCGAAAAATTTGCTGCGAAAAGAGAACCGTTTGGCATCGCTTTCGCGTTTAGTTTATGTAACCGTAAGAATCAAATTCTATGCATACAACAGAAGATGTATGAAGATGCTTCCACGGTTGTCGAAAGCCGTAGTAGATATAGCGTATCGCGATCGATCGTCGATCGATTTCTCGTGGAGGAACATGGATTATTTGTAGCGGTTTGCTGCTCGGATTTCCTCCTGACGATACTTTCTCACGGTACACTCACTGTAGCAGTTTTTCTTTGATTTTTGTACGCTCGTCTCAGCAAAAATATCAATTACAAAAGTGG
>JABFQC010002781.1:0-15342 GCA_022817085.1 Psilanteris sp. ZL-2020
AGTTTGATCGACCGGCGGATTGAAAGGTGTGACTGATTATTACCGTTTCTACGACTCCGTTTGTCCGATACTCCTTTTGTGTTGCGATTTAATGCCACGTCTAATCGGACGCGCGTTTAGTCGCAGATCTATCTATATTAATTTATGGCGCTTTTCCCGCGAACGATTGTTGGGCCCCGCGCTTGCGCAACCGGCAATTAGCATTCAATCAGTCAGTCAATTTCGGCCCTGTCGACGATGCGCTCAATATGATAATTGCTTTTAATGCTTTTTAATGTCACTTATTCGGTGAGAGTTGCCTGACATTTGCCGTTTGCTTACGAATTTTCAATCGCGTTACATTCGGCACGATGGCAGATATCAAAGAGAATTTGATTCCGCCGTTGGTTAAATGTCGAAAAGAGCGGTTTTACGATTCAGGAATTATTAACAACGTGTTTTTCACGAAAAAAAGGCGTTATGCATATAATTATGAAGTTTGTTGGTACACGATCGGAGATGAAAGGGAACGCTTTGGCACGAAAGTGGTGTCTTTGGGATTGTGTAAGTCCGAACCGAGTGAATTTGAGATTCGTTGTAGAAAAGTTTAAAAATTCTTCCGCTTCCAAAAAGTAACGTAACAAATCAAAATTTATGGCTCTCGGTTGGCGCATCTCATCGAGGGTTTTATGGCACGTAGCTCGTATTCCGTCTTTTTCTACAACTTTCGTATAAAAATCCTCATTCCCCGTAGTCATCGTAACCCAACTATGAACGTAATTTCAAATTCCCCCATTCACGCTCCATGCAACCATTTTCCTTCATATCCACTTTTCCTCTCGCAAGCTTAGTCGTAAGAAAAAAAAAAAAAACAAACACCGAGAAATTATATATTTCTCCTGTTCTCCGCGGTCGACCTTGACTTAACCTTGACGGTTTTCACTCTTAGGACCACCTAGTCTGTAATTATGTAGTCGAGAAAATTGTTTACACTAATTACGTCGGGTTACGCAAAACGGTATCGGCCGTCATTTTTTTCCACTCGCGCCACACATCCCGGTACCGTTTTTGTCGGAATTCTTCGTATAAAAATCCGAATAGTGATAAATACTCGCAAACGCGATATGCCGCGGTAAAATAACATTACGAATTATTGTAACCGAAACGACGTTTAACAATAATTCACAATTTTACATAATAATAATATAAAAATTTGTATTTATACGTTGAAAATCCCTAATATATATTGGCACACCGCATTCCTCTACCTGAGAGAAAAAAAAAGCGTCACGAAAGTGAAATTAATAGAATTGTTAAAGGAAATTGAATGCATAAAGGCACATAAATTTCCCGACATTTTTGTACTATTATTGATCAAGTATACCAATTGGTGGGATCAATTGTATGCAATTACATTATTTACATTTTTTGTAAAACGTTACAAATTATTTTGTAATATTACAAATTAGATCCTTTCAGTGCACGTCACATTACCATATCCCAGTCCTATTTGAAAGAAATATGTTCATTCACGGATCGCCTGCGACAATTTTTCCATTGTTGCTGCAATTCAAATCCGGCCTTGACTTCGCCTGCACAATCGCCGTAGGACCACCTAACCGGTGATCGCGTCGTCGAAGAAATTGTTAACACTAATTGCGTCGGATTACGCAAAGCGGCATTGCTCGGCTCTGCGGCGCTCTTCTCCTCCTTCGTCGTCGGTCTCGCTCGCGCTCACGCTCGGCGCCGAGCGCTTCTCTCTGTCTCTGCGTTCTGCGCCATTTCGCGATCGAGCTACTGTCGTCTTGGCGCGATGGCACCGGCCCTTCGCGGCGCCCTTGCTTCGGATCATCGCTTTGCGTGCGCTGCACCGAGCGCGGCCGAGAAAGACGCGTGATCCTCGGAGCCGAGTGGCCACGCGAGCGCTCCGGGCGAGGGACTCTTTTCTTCCTCGCGTTTCGCTCCGCGCCGCGCCGCGCGCCCCGCACGACCTTGTTCTCATCCCCGCGCAAAGTATCCCGCGTTTATGCCTCGGAGTGTCCGCCATCGCGCGCAAAGTACGCCTCGTAACTGCGTCTAAATTTAAGGCTATCGAGCGGCGTTAACCTTAAACGCGTTTATTATATATCTTTGGGGGACGCGCTCGCGATTGCGTTGCTCGATGAGAAACCCGCGGCCGCCGACGAATTATTATCGCGCGCAAGCGGCACGAAGCGAGCGCGGCATTTGTACGCGCGCGAGATAACGCCTAGTGAAAGTCGATGGGAAATGAGATGTGGGAAAGTTGCATCTCAAAAATGCACTCGATGATCGAATTGCGCGCATTATTTATTTTGCACGCGCGCCGACATTCCGATCGGGCTTCGCTCGGGCCGGCGGCCCCGGGTTTTCGATAGCGCCTTTTGTAGTTTTATTATTCTTATTTTTACTTGATTCACGCTTTGTGGAAAACGCGCCTAGAGGGAAAAGAAAGTTGTTGATTTTGTCAATGGAATGATTCATTCGGGAACGGAGTTGGGCAATTTTTTCGACGGTTGTGTTATTTTTATTATGGTTTTTCAAGCTTCGATTGGTGTTTATTGATCGTCTGTTTTGAAAGTTAATTTTGGTCAACGTGCTTTCGAGATCATACAAGAACCATATTTTATTGATATTATGGTCCATTAAGTTAAATAAATACTCCGCATTTTCATTAAGAACGGACGTATTTTGTTAAAAGGAAAAAAATGAATTAATAGCCCGAGCGGTGTTATCGTTTTGTTCAAACTTTGGTGCACGGGAGGTGCACGTGGTTGAGGTTATGAAATAGTTTACATTGTTACATTATTGTATTATTACGCTTGTTATTATTAAAGCCACCTTTAATATTAAACGATTATTGTTCATATCGATTCATATCAGTGGTTCGACTGAAAAAATCGTTTATCGTATTTGGAATATGTCGATTCCGTTATGAAAAATGTAATTATAATTGTTCACATATACCGAGAAGAATAAAATCTTACAATACCCATTGTGATATTTTCCAGAGGTTGACTGGTTAATACGAGTGAATTCACTTATACTATTAGTTAAACCATTCACATTGAGTGTCGTAAAACTTTCGTAAACCGATCTATAATTGGACGTATTTACGCTGTTCATCCCGTAATACAATTTTCACTATACAATGCGACATATACTAATTTTGAATGAATTGTTTCTAAATGTATTTCACCGTAGTACGCAGATAAATCTCAAAGTTAAACTTCACTTTTCGTTGTAATACTTTTATAATAAAATAGTGTACACTGAGAAAAAAAATATAATAAAATTGACTGTTTATGTAATATTTTGAGGACAAATCTGCAAATATAGTTAATTTTATCATACACTGAGAGAAATTTGATAGTAAAAATTAGCATGAATAATGGTAATTGAGCATTACGACTGAAAAATGATAATTTTTAACATGTTTTGTGTTAATTTTTAACATTTTTTGTGCGATTTTTAACACTTTTTGTGTTATATGTAAGATTTTTAACATATTTTATCCAAAAGTTTAACACAAAACATTTTAAAAATTATCATTTTTCAGTCGTAATGCTCAATTGCTATTATTCATGCTAATTTTTACTACAAAATTTCTCTCAGTGTACATTGAGAAAAAAAATGTTTAACAAATTACTATATAATATATCAAAAGTGGACGATACGTGAAAATTCAAGAAAAATTACTATATATAATGTAGTAAAATTGGCAATGCACATAATAATGTATTCAAGTGTATGTAGAAAATTTTAATATATAATGTACCAATTTTTTTACCTTTTCATGTATCGTCGACTTTTGATATATTATATAGTAAATTGTTAATTTTTTTTCTCAGTGTATGTTATAAAAATCCATCCCAGAGTGGCCTACAATAGTTGATTTGTGAATCAACGACTTTTATCCAATGCTTTCCAAATTAAAATGCATTTTTCCCTGATTGATGATTTTCCGTTCCCCGCGTCTTATCTTCACTTAACTATTACACTCGCGTGTCAGCACGTTAGAATGATTAATCTTAGGTGTTTACCTATGCTTCGTGTGTCACCTAAGAATTTAGATGCACTTATATCCCACACCTGGCTCCTTTTCGTATCACCGTAACTCACGTGATTTCATTTGTACTTTCCTACCACTACGTTGCGCGCGCATATGTGTCATACACGTAAGTGGAATATCTGCATTGAAAACATTTCTGCATAAGAGCTAAACCGTTCACGCGGGACAATTACGTTACTTCTCGACGTTGGATTATCTTATATAATCCTACGAATTGCGAAGTTTTGATTTTCGAATTACTGTCCTATTGTGGGCGGTCTTTAGCGAATCGAGTATCTTTATTATCGAGTTCGCCGTGATTAATAAGCTTTTGTTTAATTTTGAAAGCTTCGTTTGACGTTTACACATTTTTGTTTCGTTGACAACGTACTTCATTCTCAACAAAAGCGTTATACATTTGTCGCGCGGGCACCGTTTAATGGGAAAATGTTAAATTCTTCTCGTTGATATCAATTTTCGATTTACATAATTAGGGAGGTATCGGAGAAAGAAATGCGAGCAATTTTTGATTCCGATTGTCTTCAATTTTTCCATGTCAAGCGAGGAGATGAAAATAACGTGTATTTATAATTATATTCAACTTTCTCAAAATTTTTCAAAATTCCGGAAAGATTTAGATATCGTTTGAAAAATGACGTGTCGAGAGATAGGAAGTAAAAAATTGTATCCTGTAACATACATATATATAGAATTATATATGTATATATATAAATAATACGGGCTTTTCAGATAATGCATATACAGAATGCCTTCACATATATTTCGTTAATTTATAGTATACATTAGTATTATAAAAGCATTTCGGATTTTCCTATTGTACCTGATGAATTATTGTATGTTTCTCTACCGAACGGAATGAAATGGTTTATCCGTGTAAACAGAAAACGTAAAAGAATTTAAATAGCTCGTCGGAATAATAATAACAAGGATTTTGACTTTGCGCTCGGCGCGGCGTTTTGCGCGATAAATTTCATATTCGCTGCATTTTTTCAAACCGATCACTCTGCCGCGCCCGACCTTATTTATCGGTTCAATTTTACGGCACACTTTTTCTTCGTGCATCTGCCAAAACCGCATCTCCATAAGCCACACGCATACGCGCGCACACTCGCGCGCGCGTACGCGCATCGATGAAAATAAGAAGAAAAGTACGGGGGAATGGAAAAAAGTAGCGCAGAAAAAAGTTGCGACTTCTTCAATTGCAGTTTTGTGTCATTTCATAACAATCCGGTTCGAGCGGCCGAACCGGCGTATTGTTTTGGCGTAATTTTGGGTACGTGAAAAAAGAGATCGTCAAATGGACGCAAGAAAAGTGCGCGCTCCGACGAGCGGAGAACTCCGTCAATAAAGCCGACGGCTGCAGGATGCTCGAAGGCGTGGACGATTTTTTGTTCCCTCCTGTGAGCGAAGAATCTTCCTTGCTCTCTCTCTCTCTCTCTTGCTTATGCTCTCTCTCCATCTTTCTTCCTCTATCATCTCTACCTGACGCAAGTGCTTATTCCCGGCCCGGGCATTGTGCGCCAACAAAGCTACACTTTTCTACCACATTCCCGGCCTAATGGATAATTAATTTTTGATAAATCGAGCCGTCGTGACTGGCGTACCAGCGCGGTCTAATTTGTATTTCAAATTCGTACAAAGCGAGCTCGACCGATCGCCGCGCTCTGAGAAAATTCCCGATTCTCGGCTTTTCTCGGACACCGAAAGGGAAAAAAATGTCGCTCATTTCTCACCCGTCGAAAAGTGATAGGAACAAATTGCCCCAATTCAAAACAATTTCAAACGTGCGGCGGAAGCGTTCTTTTGTGATGCGTCCGTTTGCTTCGGATATCTCGGGTTACAACAAAGTAGCGGGGAAGTCTGAGAAAATTTAGAAGAAACACTTTTGTACGCGCGTTTGCACTCCGAATTTAAACGTCCCGGGCGTTGTCATCGGCATACAGCTTCCAAGTTTTTGTACGGCGTTTGGTCAATTTTTTATCAACATTGTCGTTGAATTACATTCGTATATATATATATATATATATATATATATATATATATATAATGTGAATGACAAATGTGATTTATTGGATTTATTAATGTTGTAAAGAACAGATTCGGATAAAATGATTTATGTAACACGAATAAATTATACGTTTAGAGATTTGAAGAAATCCCTTTTTCTGAGACTCCTAATTCTTTAGCTATTGGTGATAATCTGGTATTTATATAAGCGCGGGAATAATAAAACTTTACTTATAAATGTTTTTACTATGATTCTTTGAAAAATGTATCGCGTTTGTGAAGAGATGGCGTATCCAGCGTTCGGTTTAAATTAATATTTTGGAAGTCTGACGTTCGTTTTTAAAATACAAATAATTCATCCATATATATGTTGTAAAGAAAAGAGTATGGAAGGCCTCTCGCCGCTGAAACATTACATAACGCTTCCACAGCTTTTTAGTCCGACTTCGTCATAAGTTTTGACCAAAAATTCGACGCGCAACACCCGTAACCGAAAATCCGATTCGAATTTACTAAAAACTATTAAATTTTTCTCCCAAGCCGCGCCGATCACTTTAAATCGTGGACTTAGCCTCCCACCTGACATAACTCAGGGTATTTATTCGGCGGGTCTGGTTCTCTCGCTGACCTCGGAGCCCTTATTTACAGCCGCAGACAGGTTCATGCGGTAGAAAAACGTGGCCGGGGTTGAATCCCCGTTCGGAACAAGCCGAGAAGTTATTATGGGTCGGGATGAAGAAACGTTTTCTGGGACCGAACGGCCGTCAAAAACGCGCAAGCTTTATAAAATATACTAATTTCCATCGAGCTTGTGTTTCAGTTGCACGTATTTCAATCGCAATATTTTTGCGCGCGTCACAATAATCGCCCTCAAATTCTTACCGCCTCTCTATTCGCGTGTCGCGTCAACTCGGATGCGTCATTCTTGACGCCTGAAAATTATTATTATTCAAATAATAATTACTCGAACGATGTTACCCGTTTTCTTTTATCGCGCTCATTCGATCGAATTAATAATTTACAAACCAACTTTATTATTCTGATATAGTGCAGTTTAATGTAGTCATGCATTTAATCATCTTTTTTGCCATTTCACATTTATTAGCCTACACTATGATATTTAAATTCGCTACATTTCATTTAGTAATCACGCATGTATCAGCCGCTACCAATTACTTGAAATTAATCATCATTTTTTGTACCGAACGCACTTCTTCATTTCATTAATTATTTCCATTAGAATGCATTGGTTTAGAAATTTCCATAATGCAGTCGCTTTATACGTTCGTTCGCGATTAATCACGCTTCGAGACCGTTACGAGCGCAACCTTTGCCGCGTTACCTAAGCGTAATTTCCACCGTCGGTGCGTCCAACTTCTATAAATTTCGGCGACGACGCGTACAAAACTACTCGTTTTCGGAGATACATTCAAACTCGCCCACCGCGATCGTTTAATGGATATCTTCATTGACTCGACGGTATAACTTTTCATGACTCATTGTACTTAATGACCCGAAAGCGTCGGTTAATAAATTCGTTAGACGAATCGAACGTCTATATTTGTTTAATAATTGAAAACGCATGATTATGATTTCAAATTTGTCTGTCGTCGCAACGGCGCGGCTCAAGCCTCATTTTGAATTCGAGCCGTATAATAAAGATTTTGTTTTATGGATGGAGCGCGGGCTTTCACGGGACCGAAATTGCGCGAAAACGCACTTCCTTTCGCTCGTCTTTCATATCAATTGACCCAATAAAGACGGCAAAGTAACGAGGCAATGTGTCTACGCCTATGTAATATATACTTACGCTAGCGGTATCACTTTGGAACGTCTATCGCCTTAAGAGGAAGTCACCAAGGAACAAGGGACCAGGCATTATCTTATCCAGATATTATCGAGTCGCTCTGTAAAACAGCCCGTGGTGATGCCCGACTTTTGTTGGCGCGCTCACGCGCCAACGTACGCATTGTGGTCCCTGTATTTATGCAAATTAATGACACACACAGGGGCGCTAGTAACTCCAAATATTATTATAATTATCGTTCTTACTATCATTATGTGTGTACACGAACATAAATACTCGCATGTTAGCCAACCTGCTCTGTCATTTGACAGAGTTAATACAGACGCGGCGTTAACACTTGCGAAACGCGCGTCGAAAATCTCCGAGGGAAAGTTCGCTGAATTGATTTTTCGTCCTTTTTCCGCTTACGCTTGTCCGATACTCGGCATACTTTTCCCAAAGGTCAGCATTCCTTTGTTGTTGTTATGCTTTTCCTGCGCGGCTTTTTTTTCGTTTCTTTTCTTTTTTGTTTAAGAAAAGCACCTGTTAAGCGTGTTAAACCAACTCGGTCGATTCGAATCGACGCCGATAACCCACCGGTTGGCACGAAACGAGTCCACGAGGAAGTTCGACTGCCGGTAGCGCAAATTATTCGTCTATTTATGAGAATGGTATCGCGCCGAATTATGAATTCAACACTTTATCTTTTTGCTCAGCAGCCGTCCGGTGATCAATCGTGCTTTATCTTTCGCCAATTTCATTAATACGTTTGGAATTTAATCGGGCTGATTAAAGGAAGATTGGCATGCTAACAAATGTAAATGAACGCGATCTTATATAAATGCCATTCTAAGCTGCAAACTGAAATGTAACTGTAATGTACGTTTAACATTTGCGGATTTTACATTGTCGGCGTAATAGTTAAGTCTTGTATAATCCAAATGTTATGACCTTCGCTGTTTATGTATTCGCAATTTAAATAAGAAAAATATATTACCGTTACGCGTTTTCCATACTAATTTCTGCGCGGCGTTAATGCTCCATTATTCACGTACTGGCGGAAAATGTGCGCGTTTAATTGACGAAACGAATTCCAGCGTTATGTAATTCAATAAAACAACGCTGCCCTGACACACTCGTAAATTTCAGCATGTGGCTTATAAACGCGACGCGCCGGAAAACTTCATTCTTAATTAACAGCTAATAAACCACATTGTTGGCGCACGATAAAGGAGCGGATCGCTCATATCCAGGCTCGCACCTAGGCATACCGACGCGTTATTTGTTGGCGGATAAGAGGCATTAAATGGGTTTATCCGGGCTATAAATTGGTCGAAACTATGTGTCTGCGTAGTTAAGTGTCTATCAAAACGATACAATAATATAGGGCGAGTTATTTACGTCGCCATAAACAGTGCGTTTTGTTTTCTAGTTGCGTTTAGAGCCATCGGACGAACAAAATTTCAAATTTCCTATCCTTTTGTATTTCAAAGTTGATCGTCTTGTACAAGATCCGAAGTTTGCGTCTTGAAATAATTACACGGAAAGAATAATTTTAGCATTAAATATTATATTTATACCAGACGTAGGATGTAGTATTACTGTATAATAAGTAATTTTTCGTAGAGTGTTGCAATATTGAAATTAAATAAGGCAAAGTCTTTGTTTTTAAATGCTCCATCCTACGTGGACTGGTGTATATACTAATTTTTGATAAAACGTTCTTTAGGTTTAGTCTACTTTTGTCGCTATATACACGGAGATAAATTTTATGCAAATTTAGAGAGTATAAAATAAACGAAATTATCCCTGGATGAAACAAACTTCAAATTTTTCTAATAAATTATAGTAAAATAGTAGTACACTGTTAAATTTACAAAATATTTGGTACATCCAATCAAAGTTTGGTTAAATGAACAAAAGCTTGCGTGCATAAACATAATATGTTCTTTCTTGTTTACCATAATTTGTTTAATACATTTTACCATTTTTTTTGCGAGACAAAATGGAAATTTGTTTCATTCAGGATGTTTTGTTTATTTTGTAGGTATATTTCTATTATATTTTTCTCCGTGTATGTATATACATTGCATGCAGAGAATATTTTGTTGATTCAACCAAAATTTTGTTATATTAACAAAATATTTGGTACGTTCAACCAAATTTTGCTTAAAAGAACAAAATTTTGGTTGAATTGACAAAACTTTTCTCTGCGTTATATTTATATTCTTCTATTTTATAAGCAAATCCATTACATTTATAAAGAAATCAGGCAAAATTGTACACACGAATTGCATTATATAGTTTACAGTTGACAAATAATACGTATTTTTTATTTCCTCTCCAATCCGAGTTAATACGAGATAAATTTCTATTAAAAATTACCGTGCCAAAACAGTATGCTGATGCGATGTTTGTCAACACATAAAAATGACCCCTAAAATTTCGTAAACATTGTTTCGAGTTCCTTATATTTTTACTGTGTTTTAACGGTAATTATTCTTTGTTGACAAACATCGCATCGAAGTACTATTTGGGCACAGTAATTTTGAATAGAAATTTTTCTCAGTGTACTTTTGCACGCACGTAAGTCAACGTACGTAAATCGATTTAATGCATTTCCCTTCCATCACTCAATTTTGAATCTCGTCAATAAACTAGGAACAACCTGATTCTATCCTTCCGCGGTAATTACATTCCACGGTTATTGAAATTTCGCGCACTGCAACGTCTCATGCAAGTTAATTTTTCTGCGTTGAACAGCGACCGAAGGAAGTCGGCAAGACGTAGGGTGGGGGTCGACGGATGGCTCGTTGAGTAGGTTGACACTCGTTTGTTTTATGCGTAGCAAAGAGGTGGGCCCGAGTACGGGTATTTTTACGAGCGTCAGAAGAACACGCGCAAAGGAAATATAAGGGACCACAATAAGAAGAAGAGGGTTGACAAAGATAGAGACGGAGGGTTGGTCCCATGGACGTTGGCGCACACAGGGGCCATCGGCCGCTCGTGTTCTTTTTACGCGAAAATTTAATTAGGCTGACGACGGGCCTCTGCGCTATTTGAAATTACTTCTACGAGAGACGTTTTTGCTACGTTACGGTGCCTGTAATTAAACGTCTCTGTGATTAGAAGAGCACCGCCTTTTCAGGGATGGATTTGGCAAGGATGCGTATTTTCATATTCCACGAAAGGTTAATTGTCTTTTTAATGCGCCTGGCTTTAAATGGCGCATTTTTAGGCAGATTTTGGTGAAAAAATGTCGAGGGACTGTGGCTGTCTTATTTATTCATATTATTAATTGGAATGCAATCATTGTCGTAAATGAATTATTTAATAGCCCGAAGACAGGTTTTAATTGCATTAAGATCCGATGTTTAAAATCTGTGTAAAAAATATATACCAATTATATATCTATACATATATATAAATAAGTTTTATAGCTGCGTCGAGTAATTGATATCCTTCTAGTTTTGCGCGCTAAAGAACGAATGTCTATTTGAATGGTATTAGTATAAACTTTACAAATTCGAATTATTTACCGGTCTGAAAAGCGAATCGACAGTTACAAGAGGTCCAAGGCAGATGAGGCGATACGCTCAGAAATGCGTCGCGGTAAAAATTATGTATCATTTCGATCGGACATTGTCTTCTATTAGTTTAACGAACCTCAAGCCGGCGTTCGTTTTTCGCACTTTCGATATCTTAATTGACGTTTAGCGAGGTGTTTTCGTGAATCATAAATTTATAGACCAGTCCCGGGGCTGACACCGTGCTAACGACTAAACCTCGTACGCGATCGACTATACGTACAAAGACAGGCATTCCGCCTCCCTCGCATTAACTCTTTTCGACCTATTACCGGCAAGCTTGTAATTTCGTAAGATTTCTGCCGAGGACCTTGGGGCTGCGCGGTGAGAAAAGGCTGCCGTTGATGACCGTGATAAGCCGATGATTTTCGATCTTATCTCGGGAAGCATGCAACTGAATTAAGGACAATTTATTTGTTACACGAAGCCCTAGGACGTCGGAAAAGTTTATTACTCGGCGGAGAAAGTTTTTCCCTCACAATTGCTGCGACTTCCTAATTTACGGTATTAACGTTTATTATGTTGCACACCTTGCGTGTTCTTTAAAATAACTCGAGTCAAATGACAAGGGATCAATGGCAAAGACCTGACACAAAACTTGAAGGCGTCTAGTTAACGAGCCTAACGACAGCCTTGGGCGTAGGAAGAATTTTAAGTTGGAAATCCTGTTCAACGAAATCTCGAGTGTCTTCGATATTGTACGCCGGCGTTGCAAGATCTCGTACTTTTACGTTCAAAAATACCGAGACTCGTAAGCAAATAAAGTGAAAGGACGTCTTTATATGTCATAAAAGTGCTGAATTCAATTACTTGTCAATTCATTCGGTCGGGCGCGCAGTTCAATATCCCCAATCGCATTTTCCATCTGATTTAACATTTCTGACAGTTGTTCGTACTTTTTACGTTCGTCTCGATTCGAATCGAACACGCGTTTCCATCGGATCGATCCGCGCATTTAAATATGTATATATATATATGTATAAATTGCTTTAGAACAATCCTCTCTTAATTACAACCATTCAATTGAATGTCTCGCACAAAAACCGCTTGTTAATATGTAATTACATAATTCCGTGCAATAAAGTTCCGTGTTTCGTAGTTTCCCGAGTGTATTTTAGACTCGGGTCGAATTTTAACCGTTCGCTCGGTTCGAAAACGCGCGTGAACCACGCGCGGTAACTACACGCCAGGCCGTATATACGTAATTATAACTGTATCCATACACGGCGCATTTAAATTAAACACTTTTTTTGCTTTTTAATTGAACATCCATTTGAATCAATAGACGAACGCGTTAAATTTTCTCCGCGTCTCAATGAGGCAATAAATAATTGCCATTGTATCAACCGACGCCGTACAATATATAAATCGGACGCTGAATGGTAACGGCGCATCAGTCTCGTGATTGATTTTTGCATCCGTATCTTTGCTCGGGTCGCTGGAAATGTGTGTTATTGTGCGTGGCACGCGGTACGTGCGACGCTCGATCGATACCAACCGACGTCTTCGGGATGGGTGTACGGTGCCTTTTTCTCCGGCTTGATCCAGTATTTCCTCGTCGGGACTTTGTTATCATCCGGCCGGGTAATATTACCCGGAAAGCGTAGACGGTTATGGCGAGGCAAGAAAGGACCGATCCATGCGCGTTCGATCGCACGCCCACGCCTTTATGGTCTCCTCCATATAATCTACCAGTATGTTGCACTACCGTCTCTCTCCCTCAATCTCATCGAAGCGCGTCCAATAACCTCGATCTTCAACTTTGGCCACTTTGGCCGCGCATTGACAATAGCGCCGCTCGGATCGGGCCGTCGCTCGATTGTTCGCAAATTAATCAACGATTTTAAATATAATTATATAAACGGGACTCTTCGCGTCTGACAATAACGGACGTTATTTCCTATTTATTGGTCCCATTCGACCAGCTTATCCGCGTGTTTGTCACTTTGTCAAATTAATTCTGTTAATTCAAGCACCGCGGTTCTGTTTGGTTACGCAATAAACCATGATGTCATTCGTGGTTGCGCTGAATTACGATCGGTGACGAGATTTCGATCGTGTATAACAGAGGTGGAAATAAATTCGCTTTGCTGGATAATTCGGTAACGAGAGTCGCGTTGAAGAGTATCCGTGCATTGAAATGCTACCGACAGCTAATAATTGGTGTGATTATTTACAAATTATAATATCCGTTTTATCACTTTTTCTTTAGAATCGCTTTATCTTCACTGATGACACAAATGATAACTAACAGGTTAGGTCAGCTAGCGATTGTGTGGCTTCTAAATTTAAGTGCCTTCCTTTATAACGGTAACTAATTTTAAACTAGATTTTTGACTAATTTTCTGGTATAAATAATGTAATCGTTTCACTTGTTATAATACCACTAAATACACACACACTAATTTTTGGGTAACTAATTTGGGGATAATATTATTCGTGCGTTATTATTTTTAATCGGTTAGTTTTTAAATTTCAACTCGATTATTATGACAACGTGACACATTGGTCAAATGATTAAGAATACTAACTTAATGATATTTAGGAATTACAAGACTTATTTGTTTGCAAATTACGCTTCTAAACAATGTTTTTTAGCCGAAGCATAGCCATTAGTTATAATTTGTTTATCAGTTTCGTATTGGTTTTGCATTCAATTAATTACACGGTAATGTGTCCGTGTGCACCGACAGAAGAAAACGGCACAATTTGTTGTAGCACACGCATTGCACAAGTACCGAGTCTCGGGTATTAAATGTCAATGTCTTAATTACAAATTTGCTCGATAACAAAATGCCTTTGTTGGTTCGCTTTGAAGCACACCACTCGTCAAATGTTTATCTATCGGTCTAATTAATCTTGGGCACTTCAAATCAAAAGCGTATCAGAAGCAGTGTGAATAATTTACTACGAGCTTACGCAATCGCCATTATTTGCTTTCCGTTCCGTCGCGCTTTATAATGACCCAATATCATTTACCGATGGTATGTAATTCATTATGAGTTCTCCGGCTGTCGATGTTGCGTTAGATTAATGATGTGAAATGAAAATGGTTATGTATGTCGCAGCAAAGCAAGGATGCAAAAATGTCCGATGATGTAACTTCGCTGTAATCATAAATTATCATAATGTTGTGACTATTGTAATGTTGTTGTTAATTGAGATTGATGAATTTTATTGAAGCTGTTCAACTATAACGCTATTTAGGTTAATTAATTTAATTTTCGAATGAATAATTTCCGAACGTGTATTGCACGTTGTAAAACGTAACCTGCCGACGCTTCTTGTCAACTTTGTAATGGTGTGCGTGCGTGAGCGGGGATATATAAAAAAAAAAGAAATTTAATCTTAAGCAACGCGTTTTTTGTAATTGCATATATCCAACCAGCGAATATTCGTACATTTTAATCATTATTCCTGTTATGAAAATAATCTATAGAAATACGAGCGATTCTTTTTTCACCGTCCTCAATAGCAGCGGTACCAATTTGTTTGTTGCGCTGATAACGTATGAAAGGTGCGAAAAAAAAAGATGGCGTGTTTTATGTGACTCGATAACGCACATAATAACAACGCAACCGTTTAGTTTGCGAGCGATTGACAAAATGATTACTTTCAGCAGTCATAAAGTCCAAATCATTTAACTAATCTACGTCTTTATTTTGCGGTACACTGTAAACTCAGTTCTGTAAAATGGCACTCATAGAGTGTAATTTTACACATTAAGTATAAATGTTCCACTTCATATATAAAATCTTCTTCTGCATAACAGTGTTACACCAATAATATAATATTCTTATTACGTACAGTGTGTAAAACTCCTGTGTAGGTAGATCCGCACAGTGAGGAATCACAAAATCAGCAAGCATATATTATTTAATCCATATTTAAAC
>JABFQC010002782.1:0-15340 GCA_022817085.1 Psilanteris sp. ZL-2020
ATTCTGTATATAATATACTATATAAGGTATACAGTAAATACTATATATTTATATATATACAGAATTGAAGTAACTTAATTACAAAAAAATATTTCTTGTCAAATTTCATTTAAATAATAAAAAAATTAATTATTTAAATTATTAAATTGTTAATATAATATAGAATACTTAAACAAACAATTTTTAATAAGAATTATTATAAAGAAGTATAAAATTAAAAATTATTCTTAGTCCTACATTTTTCCACTGATTATAGATTATAAAATTTGTTAATAAACAGTTGTAAAGAAGAAAGTTTGAGAAAGAAACGATAGATTTTGCACAAAAATAACATTTCCTTATATATATATAATATATATATACATATGTGTGTGTGTGTGTAAATAACATATAAATTAATTTGTAGTCTATGTAACATAACATAACGTTATATTCAATGTATTTAATTTGTATAATGACGAATGACAAATTTAACAAAAACAAATTATAAAAAACAATTATTACATTTAATTTATTAACACAATTATTATTATAATTAACTTTAACAATTAATGCAATAATTTCGTTTTTATAATGCTTTATTGCTTTATTAAGCAGGTGGTTAATTTCATACAAATTTAAACATTAAAAAACAAATTTTAAATGTGCACTATGTATTTAACTATATATGATATATATTTACATTGGTAAAATTGTTATTTTTTAATGTTACAATAAAATTAAAAGAAAAAATATTAATTCAATTTATATATTAAATAATCATTTTCGTGCAAAAAAGAAAAATTTATGTTAAATAAAGCCCATTTAAATTTAAAGTTAGATTAATACAATAATGTTTCATTCATAATTATAATAATTGTATCTCTTGTTAAACTTTGAAAATATTACTATAATTATATCTTACCATCAATTCCTTTGGATTTACGAATTCAAGAGCATGCCTTTTAATGGCATGGAATGCAGCATTTGGTGCATATCCTGGATGATAAGGCGTTGTAGAAACAGTTGTCGAAACTTCTGTTTTACCGGTTGCAGTTAACTGCTTTCTTCTTATAGACATAGTCTAAAATTAATTGTTTTCATTAGATAATTTAATATTATTTATTAATACACTGATAATATATTAATACTGATTAATATATTAAATTATAATTTGAAAGTGTATACTAGAGATAGTAGAACTGAACACAATTTTAATTGTATATTATAACTCATTATTGAAACT
Source organism: Psilanteris sp. ZL-2020 (assembly GCA_022817085.1). Taxonomy (NCBI): domain Eukaryota; kingdom Metazoa; phylum Arthropoda; class Insecta; order Hymenoptera; family Scelionidae; genus Psilanteris; species Psilanteris sp. ZL-2020. The sequence goes on from JABFQC010002782.1 coordinate 1,226, forward strand.
AACAGAATCTATTAGCAGTGCTGAAAATTCATAACAATGAGGTCCAAAGAAAAATTGTCATATTTATATTTGTATCGTTAAAGTTTATTAGAATAATTGTATTTTAACATACTTAATTTCTTCTTATTTAAAAGCTAAAGTAACTTAGTTTCAAATTTTTTACATAAAATATTATAATTTATATAAAACTTTTACAATAATCGCTATATGTATATATACAAACATAGATATATAGATTTATTCCTAACTCCCCTAATGTGAATTCATAAATGCACAACTATTCTCCTTAATGTGAACTCCCCTATATGCTCAATTTCCGTTTGTCAGTTCAATGCACAGTGAAATACTGCGCATGTAAACAAATTTTTGAAACATTGTACAAAATTAAATAAAACCTTTAAAACTAAATTTTGTCATCTTCGTATGTAATTTTAAACAAATATAGCTTACAACATTTTAACAAAAATATGGACCAAAATAATGCAAAGATAATAACAAAAATAGGTACGTTTAAAATACGGTACATATTTGTGTTTAAACAAATTTTATAAGAATGTTGTAATATAAAATATGTAATTTAATGTAGTCATATACAATAAACTATAAAAACAAATATATTAAAAATGAATAAAAGTCATTAAAAACATTTTATATAATAAAAAAAATTAAATAAACACTAATAAAAACAATATTTCAAGTATATTTTTAATTAACGACGTGTCTATTTGTACGCTAAAATCCGAAACCCGAAACCCGAAAACCGAAAACCCGACGGGGAAACCTGATACCCGACATGAAAAAGATCACAGTGCTGCTTTTTCTATTTTATACAAAAACCCCGAAACAGAAAATCCACACCCAAAACACGATTAATAGTTTTTCGAATATAGTTTATATGTAAAGGTTATATCTAAATGCCATGTAATATTTAAATGTTTGACATTTCTTTAAAATAACACAATAAATAATAAATTATTTTATTATTTTATTTTATTTTACTTATTATAATATTATAATAATTCAATTTTTTCTTTTTCCTTTTTTTTTATAAAAGTATCTAATAAACCCTGAAGTCTATCTTTTTTTGAAATGCTTTCAGGAAATTGTATTTGATATAATGTTGCATTAAGAATATTGTCATTGAGTAATTGTTAAATATTTGATTATATTAATAAATTTATATTATATGTAATTTTGTATGTTTAATTTGGTTTTTATAAGTATAACATATAATAATTGTAAATATAACCAAAAACCTTTATTTACACACTGCCTTATTTAATCAAATAATATCTTATTTATTATGTTATTTTAAAAAAATGTCAAACATTTAAAACGTGGCATTTAAATATAACCTTTATACATAAACTATATTGTTAAAAACTATTAATCACGTTTCAGGTGTGGATTTTCTATTTCAGGTTGTTTGTATAAAATAAAATCATCAACACTGTAATTTTTTCTGTGTGGGGTTTCGGGTTTTAACAGACATATACACTTCCTATCTTTAAATGTATGTCTAAATTCAGAAATCAACATAATTTTAAATAACATACAAATGTCGCCGGTAAATTTGTAACAGAGAAAAATATTAATTTATTGTGGCGGACTATTAGAGAGGCTATCTTCAAATTAATGGATAAAATTCATTCACATTAAGGATTCTTCACATTATGGATGTTCAAACGAGGGAAGTATATTATACCTATATTATCTAAAAATTAAAATATTAATATTCTGTTTAATATAGTTTTATATACCAATATAAATTTAGACAATTTCTCATTAGTATCTTCCGTAAAGCATGAACTTTCTAAATTACTATATTATTCATATTTTTAAAATACCCTTTAACTTACCCTCAAAGATGTCTTTCTGTTAGTACCAACAATTTAATTATAATTTAATATAAGATAATCAAAATCACTCGAATGAAAATTAATTTTAATTAAATAATAAAATACTTCATGAAATAAATTATTATTATTTAATAAATTTTTAAAAAAATTAAACAATATACTAGTATATATTAATAAAAAACGAAATTCGAAATCGTATATAAATAGATTAGTCAATTACTAGATAGTTTTTAATGTCAGAGCACTTTACTTTATTTCTCTTGATTTCTATTCCAAATGTTTCAACAAAAAGAGGAATGTATGATATTAACTTTTATTATATTTAATAATTATAAACATAATTATCATTTGTAAAAAAATGTTTTTCCTAACAAACTTTTAATGTTAAACTTCTTTATTATTATTATTAAAAATAAATATTATTGATAAATAATATTAATAATATTATTTAACTTAAATTTATTAATAAATTTCACTTACATCAGCATTACAATGTCTATCATATAAATGTGTCATCAGAGAAAATCTTCTTCGTTTTAAACCATCGCAACTAGCCCATAAACATAATATTTCTTCATTACCAGTAGGACAGTGTGCTTCACATACATGAAGATACACTTCATGAGCTGTTTTAAATTGTCTGTAAATATAATTAATAAATAGTTTTATAAGTAATTAAATCTAAATATAGAATGTATAATATTATAATATGTTATATGCATATATTAAATCAAGATATAAAAACTGAATTTCAAGGACAATTGAAAACATTTTTAATAACTTTATGTTATTTTTAAGTATTACGTTTGAATAAAGTATCACAAAAATGTTTACATTCAGTCACATTATAAACCATTTTTATACAGTAAGTAAAAAATATAACTGGTGTATGACACAAAATATATGGTAAGGAAATACGCATATAATAAAAAAAAATTATATTAGAACGACTTAATAAAATTAACAGTTACTTATAATATCTATTATTCTTAATTACTATTATTGATTGTTTAATAATTATAAGAATTTAATACAAAAAATACAGTTTGTGCTACCAAGTGTGGTACAATATATATATATATATATTAATTATATACATAAATTTTTTATATGAAACCATATACATACAGCTAATTTTCTGTATTAAATATCCTACAACTATGTACACTATTTTTTTACCATGTAATGAATAAATACATAACTTTAAAATTGAAACAATTTGCAATAATATTTTTCTAAGTAAATATATTGTATCTAAGTAAATAAAAAAATGAAACAAAAGTTCAATTTTTTAAACAGAATTAATAGTGTAAAAATCATATTACAGAAATGTAGTATTATTAATTATTCGTAATTGTATTATTTAATTATAATATCAAACCAAATTTTGCACAATAAAATATATTAATCTTTTCAAGATTTTATTATATATTTTCAATTCATATATATTTATTTTTAAAAATATATGACAGTTAAGTTAGTTTACAAAATGATTTGATTAAAAAATGTTCTAGTTTTCGTTAAAAATCAACTTAACACAACATTGTTAAATAAAGAATAAAAATTAATAATCATAACTTACTTCAAACAGCCCCTCCATTCGCAAAGGAAAGCATTAGGATCGATTTTGATTGTAATCGTTTTAGTTTCAGGGGGGATCTGCTGACTGGTAGATGGTTTCACTTCATTAGATTCGTTTGTAGTGGTTGTTTTACAAGCAACAGGTGCTTTTAGGGCGAGTGAAGACGACGACGCTGTCGGTGATGGCGGTGGCAATTGTGGCAACGAAACTGCCACTTGTGCAGCTTGCGACGTTTTTGTAGCAGTTACGAATGTTTGATGAGGTGTGGAAGGTCTGGTGGGAGGTGGCGTAGATGTTGGAGTTGGAGTAAGTACTCGAGTTGGTACACTGCTTGTGAGTGTACCCTGATGTGTGATGCCCGGAATCGTAACGGTTACAGTATTTGGATTGCTTTGTGCAACCGAACTATTAACAATGATTGAAGTATGTGGGATAGTAGCAGAAGTTGGCACTAAAGGTGGAGGAATATTGCCCAGAGCAGGACTTTGCAAAATGGGCCGTGGCACCTGCGTTACCACCACTTGCTGGCCTTGTGGTGTTACTGCAACCATCTTTTGTGTCGTGTTCTGAGGTGTGGCAGCTTGCGGTTGTAAAATTATTATAGTTTTAGTTGCAGTACCTTGTTGCTGCGTAGTTTGCGCAACTAATACAGTTTGCGCCTGACCTTGTACAAGGGCAGTTTGTGGTTGCGCAAGCACATAATTTTGACCAGGTACTCCACCTGACACAACATACTGTAATTGGCCACCAGGACTTTGCTGTAACAACACCTAAGAACAAACAAAAATTTAATCGAATAAAAATGATTAGACAATCATAAATTTAGTTCATAATTTAATGAATATTATTAACATTAATATAATCATTATTGTCATTAAACTTATTTATAAAATTTAAATATTTAAAATATAATATAAATAACATAGTAAGTATATTTTTCTATAGATGCAACAATTATAGTGCTCACAATGAAATAACAAAAGCAACACACGTATTGTATAAGCAACACTTTCACATGTCTTTAAATTTCATCAATGATTCAAGTGTTTATTTTATTATATTTAATAAAACTAATAATAACTAACCTGTGGTTGTGAATGCGTTGGTCTTACTCCTGGCTTAACTTGCGCAGTAGGTATAATCATTTGATTATTTGGAATTGCTTGTTGCACAACAATCTGTCTTGGTGCTGCTGCCACAATTAACTGTTGCTGTTGCTGCTGCAATAACTGCTGTTCGATTTGACTATTAACAATGGTTATCGCAGCATTTTCCTCCTTTACTACAACAGGCATTTCCTCTGATTTCACTTGTACATTATTTAGTTGCTCGTCTTCTAGCTCATCTTCAATGCAATCTGCTGCAAGTGCAGCATATAAATTTGCAGCTGTAGATGATACAGTGGCTTTTTCACTATCTTCATCCTGCTCCTCAGATTTAACACTAGATGATTGAGATTCTGTTATGATAGTTGTTGAATCTACAATTGGTTCTGGCGAACTTGTTCCATTTGAGTACTTTGCTTTTTTACTATCTATTTGTTCTGAAAAATCGGTTGTAGTAGTACGTTTAAATCCACGTGGTGGTTCAATTAATGCATCTTCAGAAACTTCTGTTGGCAGAACATCTTCCGTAACCTAAGAATCAGATAATATTAATTAAAATAAATTACATCAAATAGTTTTAAATTAATAAATAATAAAGGAATTTGATAATCTGAAGTTTTACAGATATTTTTCAACTTTTAATATTATTATTACAGTATTTTATTAAGTAATATTAAATAAATATGTATAAACAATTAATAACAATAATAATTGAACTAGTAATATAATATACATTCCATTTTTTAAAATAAATACATTTATATATTTTTTGACAAGAAAGATATTACCTCCATTTTGAGTTTGATTGTGCCGCCTTCGTCGATCTCCGCCTTGATTTTAACTTCGTTTGGTGGCTCCTTCAAAACTTTTTTAATATGATTTTCTACTAAATCTAAACCCTTTTCATTAATTGAATTTTTTCCAAGTACACCATTCATTATGGGCTCTTTATCTAGTTTTCGTTCAAGTAAGTCTGCAAGCATCATATTCTGTAATGGTTTTTGATCTTTGGAAACAAGGCTGATACCACCAAGGCTTGAATCTTTAGATGATCCATCTTCTTGCGCATCAATATCTAAAGCTCCATGAGTAGGTGCACCATTTAAAAGAATGCCTTCAAAGCTTGTAACTGAATTATCTTCTTCGACACCAACACCCGAACAATCTCTACTGCCACCTAATCCACTCGACGACGCAAGTGAATTATTCGTAGAATCAGAGTCTTCGACGACAGGTGTACATGCAGATGATCTTTGGTTGGTTCGAATGGTAGTTGACGCTGTAGGCTGGCAGGATTTATTATTACTTGTAGATATGTGGTTCTCGGATGTATTTGGCAAAATTTGATTAGCACTGTCGATGTCATTAAGTTCAGTCTGAAAATGGACATGATCTACATTAATCACATTAATTAAATTTAATCATTATATTTAAATAATAATTTATTATTGACTAATAATTCATTTATTATATAATTACTGCTAACACAAATTAACATCTTATAATACGTTTACATAATTATTAATTTCTATTACATATATAATAGAAGTATGAATTACTATGTTATGCAATTAATGTAATAATGGAGTTCAATTAAAGATTTCAGTTTGTTTGTTTTTAAACAAACTTATTTTATACAAAATATAAATAATATATTAATTATATGTAATTGTTAAAAATAAAATTATTACCATATTTTCCTATTATAAAAAAATTATATTTTTAAAATTATTCTATTTTTACAGATCTTTTCTTTAAATTTTATATAAAATTACAAACAATTTGTTATTATTTGAAATATTTCCCAAATCTTTATTAACAAATTCTATATCTTTATCGAAATATTCCTGTATCTATATTGAAAATTTAATATAAATTAATGTACTTTAATTATATATAGAAAATTGAATGTAATACATATTTCTATTATTAGTTACATCAAAATTTATTTTAAATTTAAAATTCAATTTATAATTTTTATATGTAATATTCCTTTTTTTTACTTTTTAATTTACAGCACTAATCTACTTAAAATAAAAAGATCTATTGTACAAATCCAATTATTTCCTCTGATGGTTTCATTTTTATTTTTAAAAATACGTTTCATATTACAATTTAAAATAGGTTACAAATTAAACGTCTAAATTAATTAATTTTGATAATTTACTACAATATAAATAATGTTGTTAACAGTAAAATGCTTCAAATGCATACATAAATATATATAATTCTAATTAAATATATATTTATAATAAAGAAGGGCATATTAATATACACATATTAATAGAATAACGAAACAACAGAAGCAATAATTTACATTTTTACCAGTTTATGTATGAATTATTTGATGCATAATACGTTCTATAACTATATTAATAACGAAACTAATAAAAATATTTATCATACTTATATACATTGTAAAAACAAGTGTTCTGAAAGTGTTTTCAAAGGTTCCTATTTATTAAAGTGTTCTTTAATACTAATGTTTGTACACATTCAAATAGAACGTTTTAAACGTTTTTAAAAAATAATGCTTATTAAGTGTTCTGAAAATCTTCAAAACCGTTTTCTACGGAACACCTCTATTTACAGTGTAAATTATAATCAATTATATAAGGATTTATCTAAAAAGGGAGCAATTTTAGGAATATTACATTGATAAAAGTCTGACACATTATATACCGAATCCATTTTACAAATTAACTTGTTTTGAAAATCATATAAAATTAATTTAATATATACAGTTGTATTATAATGAATGATATAAAATTAGTTTAAATGCAATTATTATTTTGAATTATCATTTTACTTATAATAATATTTTATTTATATTTTAATTATATTTACATATTAAAATTTGGTTAATATCATTTAATAAATTCTGTAATTATAATATTTTTAGGCATATAAAAATAAATTATGATTCATATTTTATTATTAATGAACATTATAAACACAATAATTTTTTATTGTTAATTTAAGTTAGAGTTAAATATTTAAAAAATACTACATAATAATTTACAGAAACTTCTCAAGTATTAATAATAAACATGTTTAAACATTTGCATAAAAAAGCATACTTTTAAATTATTAGAATATTGTTTATAGGATTGAATATTCTATGAAATACTTAATTATTTTTATAAACCATTAACAAATTGATATATATATATATATATATATGTATATTTACTTAATTATAGTATATAAACTTGCAACTATTGCTCAGTAAAAATAATATAGAATACATTGCATAAACAATTTTAATATTTAATTCAATTTAATAAAAGTTAACATTATAAATGTATATAATTTTGATTTTTTAAGTAATAACGTATACTTATAAAAAATACTTTTGTATATATATGTATAAATAATAATCAGAAATTAATGTTATTTTAAATTCAAATAAAATGAATAACGAAAGAATAAGGCACACCTTGTCACAGTTATTACTCATGATAACTTTCGCTCCGTTGAGCCTCTGAATCTTTTTTCCAGATGTTTGCGTCACATTCGTTTTTTGTTTGGAATTGATTGGAGATTTGGTTTGGACTGCGGCCGGCGTTGCAACCGGAGCCGCTGGCTGCACGATACCAGTTAGTTGCTGTTGCAGTAACCTCTGTTGCTGTTGACGTTGAGCAACCTTCATTTTAAAGAAATGTATAAAATAATCAAATTTTTATCCTATTAATATATTGTCAGTAAAATAAAGTTTATATGCAAGAAACACAAAACATATTTAATAGGTTGTTATTAATTTGATAAAACAAGTAAAACACCATGCTGAAATGTGAGTTAATTTAATTGGAATAATTAATTCAATCCAATCAAAAATATAGTTAACAAAACGTCATGCGTCATTTACTTTTCAGACTGGCTTATCCTATAATCCACCATCATCTTATTTATTTTATAGTCATTACTTTCTAATTAAAAGTTCAACCATGATAAATAAAATAGTTGTGTATACATTTTTCACCAGTTAATTTAAATACTTTTGTCAATGTTCCATGCTATTTTAAATTTCTTTTTCATTAATAATCATGTATTATAATATAATTTGATATAGATATATAATATATAATAGTTGAGAAGAAATAATGTATTTATATATTATGTCATATATATAATATTTTAAATATGCTACCAATTGTCTATCTTAAAAATAATTTCATTATAATAAATTATACTAATAAAAAATTACTTTAAAATTATATAAAATATTTTATGCTTAAAAACTGTTAATTAATTCACTAATATACATAATATATTTTTAGTCAATAACACTTTCAGTGCTTAATATATTAAATTATTTTATTTATACAAATTATTAAATTTAATATATATATTATTATTTTATATTATATTTTCCATCAAATTTTATAATACAGATATTAATCATTTATTAGCAATACAGGCCCGTGCTTTAAATTCCAGATATTTTAATAAAATTTGTGGAAAGAAATCTATTAAAATTCATATAAATTGTTACTTTTTTTTATTTATTTATTTTATGTATAAATACAAACATTTTAATATGATAATAATAAATGTATATTGTACAGGAAAAATTAAATTATATATTAACATTTATAATTGATAAATTGTGTAATTAATTGATATTAAATAAACATTTGTAATCATAACAATGTTTCTGCATTTATTTTTTAATTATCAGGATAAAAAGTGAACTGAATCTTTTATACATTTTAAGGAATTTTTAATGTATTATTACTATTTATGTATTATATTATATAAAAAATATTTTATTATATAACATAAGAACATTTTATTTATTTTTAAGATTACTAGAATGTATTAAAAATTTGTCAGAATCACAAAGTATTAGTTGAATATAAATTTTAATACTTTAAAATTGAAGTTATAAATTATATTTTCACTTTTATATTCAAATTAAATATATATATATTATTTATATATTTAAGTACATTATATATAGCACAAATTTCCTTGTGCAAATAAAAATTCATAGTAATTCATTCTAAAAAATAATATTTTTATTTACATATATTTGTAATAATGTATTACATACAGAAATTCTCATATAATGTATAATTAAAATATAATTGACTATCTCTTCGTGGAACTAATTCCTCGCGATTTGTAGCAATGATTTATGGCAAGATAATGAACAAAACTATAATATATATATTATATATAATATATGCCAAATATACATATATAATATATATGCAATATATGTATTAGTTGTTACTTACAGAGTTATATTTAACATCACATAACATGTAAGTTAATGCGCATGTGTAAAATTGTTTTTGTACTTTGCTAGGTAATGAACAATTTCTGATCTGAGAATATTTCATGAAACAGAAGTCGAGTATAAAAAAAATATATGTAACCAAAATTATGTTATGTTATGCGTATATGAGATAAATAGTTATAGAAAATATCTTTGAAAAAAAAAACTATGTATAAGGTAAAGTAATTAATAAATATAATTAAAATTCCTTAAAAGTGTGTAAATAGTTATATATATCTGATATTATATTATATATAACTGTATATGTAGACGTATACTTGATATTATGAAATTGTAGCAATAATATTCTCACGTAAGATCAAAATTATCTAAAAGTATTATGAATATGTAGTATACAATTTTATAGTTCCAAGTAATAAATTGATAAATTTTGTTAATTTTGTTTATATTATATTATAATAATATTATAACAATAATATAATAAATAATAAAATAAAAAATTATATTATATTAAAAAGGTGGATACTCTTTTAAATATATGCCGTTCATGTCAAAAATTAATATTATTGTTATTCTATGATACTAGAAAAAATATATTGTTTAATGTAACCAATTGTACCTATGATCATTCTAGACTGTTCTGGGGTCATAACATAACTGTATTGATTTTTAATAATCGATTGAAATGTACTTCTTCAATACTTTATAAATTTAATTAATTCTACAATATTTGAAAACACATACTTCTATTATTTTTTGTAACTGTTGAAATTATATACCAAATTAAGTATACATTTTTTTAAATTTCAGTTCACTTATAATTGTTTTCCGTGATGTTTTTTTGATTTTATTATACCTGGTTGCTGGTTATTAGCTGGTTGGCACTGATGCTGGATGCGATGCTAGTAGTAGTATTTGTTACACAGGCAGTATGGGAAGACACACAAGTCACAGCGGCACTGGGCATGCAGTCACCGCTGACCGTTACCTTTGTTGCCAAAAGGCTTTTTATTATCGAGCTGGATGTTACGCCGCTTCTTGTTTCCTCCTTCATGACTACCTGGACCAATTGCTGCGATTGAGGTTGTTGCACTTGTTGGTTGGTTTGAGTTAGACTTTGTTGTTGCACCTGAGTACCACTAGCTAGCAATGCCTGGCTCAAATGAGGATGTGACACAGATACCTATTTATTTAAATTGAACAATAAATTTTTGTTTCATTTAAAATATATACTTTTAACTTTATTCTTATTAGTTATTCATTCAATTTAAAATGACAGTTTTAAGAAATGATTACAATCCTATTGCAATATATACAATTGAGTTGAATATAACGTTTAAATTTATTTAATAATTATCACTGTAATACAATATAGTACCACATGAATTCGAATATTATGTAATAGGGTAAAACTATAATAATCGAAATTGTTTGAAATTTATTTATATTAGTTTTTTTTTTTTAATATTATTAAAATGCTTATTTAATTATTAATTCCTTTAACTATTATATTATATTCAGCAATTAAATGTTATTTATTGACAATATTTATTATTTTAAGTATTATTTATTATTTTGTTGACGATTAATAATTGCTCTTTTCTTAATTCAAATCTTACTTTAAATTAAAAAATAAAATTTAAATAGAAAAATGTTGATATATAACAACCAATAATTTTAGTATAATAGTGCTTAATAAATAAAAGAAGAAATAATTTAAATAATGGAGAAACTATTTATAATATAAAAAATCTATTAAAATTGAAACTACTTTTAATAAAATCAAATTCATGGCTATTATGATGTATTTAGTGCAATTATAATTTTAAATGAAAGGTAAATTTTATTAATTTCAATGTTTTAAAAAAAGAATGAGTAACTAAATTGAAAATGTCTTCTTTATAAATATGAGGATGTAGGTAAATAAAAGAAAGTAGGAAATGATTAATGAAAGATTATATAATATATAGGATAGGAATATATTCACTGTTAATACACTACTTGTGTGAGTAAATATTTGGATTATTCAGTTTGTGAGGTATTTTAAGTGCAAAGAGAGAATATGTAAACGCCACATAGATTATTAATATATAAAGAAGTAATGGACCTTAATTAATAAATTAACTAACTGTACGCCTATACCCAGACAATATTCGTTAAATATATATAAACATATATATTTCGTTTTAACTATGCTATTGTTCAATTATTTTATATATTTTATATCCAAGGGTCAGCGCTTTATTAAAATACATTTATTTAACAAATAAATGTATACATTTATTTATATTTTGGAAAAATAAAGAATCTTCGGAATACGTTATATAAAATGGTTATGGATGAAGTAATAATTTTTTACAGGTATCAATTGAAAAGTGGCAGCAAGTGCTTAACAGAATTGTTATAGTGCCAATAGCATTAGAAGCGAACAATGTTGTCTGCATAGTTGTTGAACAATTTTGCAAATGTTTTGATAATAAGAAATATCTGCGAGTAATATGATAGCATCCTAAACCATGCTTTTATGCGCCATATAATATTACTTTTATTTTGTTTGAAAGAATTTCAGTTTTCTATGTATAATCTGTGACAAATTGTAGGGATAAGGACCATCAGATAATTATATAAAATCACTTGTCTAATCACAAACATACGTGAAAATAGTATAAAATTTAAAAAGCAAGATTTATATTAGATTCTGTAATTACCATAATTGAAATATTTCACAAAACAATATCGGAACATATTTAACTTTAAAAGAAAGAGTTGTTGGTTTTTTCTTCTTCATTGGTTTCATGATCGTTTTATTTAAAACTAATCATAAATTAATTTTATAATTTATTATGAAACATGTGATATACAGAATTTTAAATGTTGATGAAAAAATATTATAATATAGTTTAAAAATCATTTATAAACCTTGAAAAGTAACACACGTTTATGTTCAGAATAATTATATTATAAATAGAAAATTATATTTAATGAATACTAAATTCATGCAATTGTGTTACTTTTGTGTTAAATATAACTAAATTTCAATTATTATAATACAAGCATTAACGCTTGAATTATGAAGATTTTTAATATAAAAAGTGTGTACAAGATATCTATAGGACCAAAATTATTTTCATTTTACTATAACAAAAACTGATATTAATTAATATTTTTAACTTTTTAAAAATATATATTATATTATTGTATTTAGAGTGATATTGATATTCGATGCATAATTACTGACTGCACTTAAAAGATAGATAATGAATATAAATTATTAATATCGAAGTTCTGACAAATGACAGCTTAAAATGGAAAATATCATAATTTGATGGTAGTATGTCATAATAAATGGCGTACAGAGCTGTGAGGACTTTAGACCCACCTGGCTCTTTGGGTCGGCAACCTTGACGGCTGCATTCGGAGATGGGCTATTATTGGATGGTGGCCTAGGCGGGGCAGACAACTGTGCTTTAAGGATGGGAGAGGCTGGACTTGGGGTTTTAATTGAACTGGGATTGTCCATGTTTTCGGGAGGAGTAGCCGGATTCATGGTTTTATGTGGGTTGGATATACGTTGATGTTGTTGTACGGCAAGCACCTTGACTGAGGTTGCACTTGTGCTAACTGAGTTTGTCACTACATTTGATGTTTGTCCAGGATAAGTTATAGTTGCTATTTGTGATCTCACTTTAATCCCTTCATAGTATTGTTGACCAGTTGTCTCAGTTTTTAAAGTGTTGGGTCCAATTGTTCCTCCAAAGACAGTTCTACAAATTAAATAAAACATAATTTTAAATGAATATAAGTGTATTTTATATGTCTAAAAATAATGTATAATTTGCAATTTTATTAAAAAAATATTAAAATAATATTAATTAATATTTATTACTTTACTCGCTATTTCTAATAAATAATCATTATTTATTATGTAAATCTATTGTTATATACATATTTCTATTATATATAAATTGTATTATATTAACAAATAATTTAATTTACTAAATATTTCACATTGAAATTTAAGTAATTTTAACACAAATAATATTTTATATTTTTATAAAAAATGTATTTTAAGTTAATTATTAAAATAAATTAATTTATTCACATTTTTACATATTAATATATTTATATATATTATTTAATATTATCAAATATATGTTTGTCATTAACATTTCTTTTCAATAGATATAACACGATTAATTATTTAATATAGACTGTGTTTTTAATTACTGAAAGCACTATCAGTAATGATGCTATCTTCATTTAACTTGCTTAGGCATATAATTTCATTTTTTACTAACACTTTACTGCCAGTAAATTCAGTAC
>JABFQC010002783.1:0-15337 GCA_022817085.1 Psilanteris sp. ZL-2020
TAATTTAACTGTACCAGTCATTTATGCGTTAATCAGACCATTTGGATTATGCTATGAATTGCTAACTGTGCAAACAATAGCAAAATATTTAATGCCCATTGTCGTGAGTAATTTACTTTTTTCTGTGAAAAATTAATAAATGAAATAATGATTTTTTACAAAAAATAAATCTTGTATAAACATACATTTCTCCTTGTAGGAAATGGTGCCTGGTATATTAGATAACTTAACGGACGAGGAGCTCAAGAAAGAAGCAAAAAATGAATCTAAAAACGATGCGATATCATCCATAATACGAGCACTCAAGTGTTTAGTGTCGCGTTTGCCGAATTCAGAAGAAATGATTAAGAATCTTGAAATTTTAAGACTGAAAATGATACTGAGACTCCTGCAAATATCATCCTTTAACGGGAAAATGAACGCTTTAAACGAAGTCAATAAAGTGATTGCGACTGTCACTTACTATCCAATTCGAAACCCAGGTTTAGATGAAGAAGAATGGCTTACTGCACAGCGCATGGCGGTTTGTTGCATTAAATTGTATAATTAAATTATTAATATTCGTATTTATAGTACTAATACTCACATATCCCATACATACTTAGAGTTAATTATATAGGTATACGTACCGTGTTATAGAATCTTATCATATGATCAAATATATGTATATATATTTTCATTTTTATATAAGAGTGAACATTTATCAATGTTTTAAATTGAAATGATTATTTCTTGTTAAAAGCTAGTATATAAATAAGAACTTATAATAATAATAAAAAATTCTTCCTGAATAATTTTTATTGTAATTACTACAATGAATTTTGTTTTTTATTCTATTGTTTGACATTGAATGAGTGTTTGGTTTATATATATATAGATGCTCAGTTATTTATATTTATTTACACCATTCTACATTTTTAAACCACTACTTATATTTTATTTTGAAAGATTTATTTTATAATTAATGGAACTTATATTAATACTATTAATTTAGTATTAAAACTGGTGAATCTGTAATTATTATTCCTTATAGATTAAAGTTTATTTCAATTAAGTTTATATAATAATATTGTCGTATTAAATGTTTATATTTAATGCATTATTTTATATTAAAATTTTATAGAAATGGATAAAGGACAATGATGTACTAGAAATAGTTTTGCGGGATTCTTTACATCAACCACAATATGTTGAAAAATTGGAAAGAATTTTACGGTTTATAATAAAAGAACGCACGCTTACACTTGAAGATTTGGACGCCGTTTGGGCAGCACAGGCTGGCAAGCACGAGGCAATTGTAAAAAACGTGCACGATTTGCTCGCAAAACTAGCCTGGGATTTTAGTCCAGAACAGCTCGATCATCTCTTTGAGTGTTTTCAGGTAAGCAATAGCGAAAAGTACTGTAGTGAAGTAGTTTTATCAGATTTGAATTATTTTAATCCATGTTTTTATGTTTTTAGACAAGTTGGAAGACTGCCAATAAGAAACAACGAGAAAAATTGTTGGAACTTATACGCAGACTTGCGGAAGATGACAAAGATGGAGTTATGGCACATAAGGTCTATTCTTGTTTAGTTTATTTCTATATTACTGTTTATTATTAAAGAAACTTAATATTCATAACGTTAAAAGTTGTAAAAGTTTAATTGATATATTTAAATAATATATATTTTAATTAAATATTATTGATGTTAATACATAAATAGATCTATATTCAGTTATATAATTAGAAATTTAATTAAAATTACTTATTATAATTTCTGTAAATTTAATCTATTTTTATAATTTAATTTTTTTACATAAGTTTCTCATTAATTTCTATTAATAATAATGTATTTAGTCCATAATACTATTTGAATAAATTATTAATTAAACAATAGTATTTTTATGCACTTATTCATATTATTAAAAATAATTCTTTAATAAAAACTGTATTGAAAATGATAAAAATTATGAAGGTTTTGATGCTGTTTTGGAATTTGGCTCATTCTGATGAAGTTCCTACCGAAATAATGGATCAAGCGTTAACTGCTCATGTGAAAATACTCGATTATTCGTGTTCTCAAGAAAGAGATGCACAAAAGACAGTTTGGCTTGATAAATGTGTTGAAGAGTTAAAGAATGATGATAAGTGGGCTCTTCCAGCTTTAAAACAGATTCGTGAAATATGCAGTTTGTACGAATCTAACCCAAATATGGGCCACAATCAGCGAGGTCATCATACATGTTATAGGTTTGTGTGGATTGTATTTAATTTTATTAATTAGTATATAAATTGCTATCTATAATAGATTTCTGCTGAAATGCTATTTAAATTAAAATAATGAAAACATAAGTTTAATCTTCGCTGAACATTACAAAATAACGTGTATATAGATGTGTGTTTATTTTTGTGAAATAGTTAATTACTAAACTATGAATCATTTTCGTTTTTCACATTTATAAGCTATATAAACACAACATCATTAATATATAATAATTTTATATATTTTAATAATAGAATACTGTGATATTTTAAAATATGTATAATATTTTTAATAATTACATACTATTAATATATATTATTATAAACATTAAAATTACGTTTCAATTTTACATTACGATTTTATTTTAAAAAAATGTCGACAATAATGTAATAAAACATGGAAAATATTAACTTTGGGATTATCAGCAGAGTTAAGAATTTCTTACATTTAAAGAGGAATATTTAAATTGTCTAAATTATTAAAAAAATATATTTATAGCAAGTATATTTTTTAAGAAATAAATATTTTATATTAATATTAGTATATGTTTATAATGTTTATTGAATATAACATAAAGAACATAATTTCTTTTTTGTAGACAAGAGGTCATAGAACGCTTGCAAAATGAACATACAGTCGTAATACTCGTAACAAATAGTTTAACGAATTACATGGAGAAAGTGAGAAAATTGATGGAGGTGTGTCCTGATATAGACCCGGCAACATATATGCCTGACGGTCGTTACAATCACATGGCACAGGTGCAAGAACGACTTAACTTTCTCAGATTCTTACTAAAAGTAAGTTTGTATATAGTCATACATTTTTTAAAAAGTATTATGTTTTTTAACAATAAAAATTAACAATATATAATTAAATTATCTTTAAAGGATGGACAACTATGGCTTTGCGCGGAACAAGCAAAACAAATCTGGCAGTGTCTCGCGGAACAAGCCGTATTTGTTTCAGATCGTGAAGCTTGTTTTAAATGGTTTTCAAAGCTAATGGGCGAGGAACCGGATCTGGATCCGGCTATTAACAAAGATTTTTTCGAAAACAATATATTGTTACTCGATCCCACCTTGTTGACAGAAAGTGGTATCAAATGTTACGAAAGGTTTTTTAAAGAAGTTAATTTTAAAGTAGGGAAATTAAAAATGAAACGAAGGACTTATCTTATGGACGATGTAGATTTAATTGGGACGGACTATTTATGGAGAGTAAGAATCAAAATTATATTTAAATTTATAAGACAAAAGATATATTATCTGATTTTCAAAACCTTTGTATTAGAATTAAGATATTTTTTATGCATACCTGTTTTTATAAATTTTTTTTTTTAATTTTAATTACAAGGTAATTTTTTATTTTAAGAGAATATATTTAATGTTAAAAAACATTCTAATATATTATATCTTAAATAAATCCTATTATATTAAAGCAAATAAAATTGTTTATTAGGTGATAACATTCATATCATAATTTATTAAATTTATATTTTTTATATTTGAATAATACATATTTATTGAACATTTAATATACTAGACATATTTTAAAATTATTTAGGTTGTAACTAATAGTCCTGAGGAAATTGCAAACCGTGGTATAGAACTGTTGAAAGAAGTAAGCACCAATTTAGGACCGCGACTGCAATCATCAGTTTTAAATTTTCATAAGACATACATCGCCGAATGCATGGACAGGTTGAAGGTGCATTTTGAAACTTTGACCGTTCTTAAAGAAATGTATATGGAAAATAAAGATGCACAAGAAGATCAAACATCGAACGATATTAAAGTTGAAGCAATGAAGGCATGTCGGGTTATGAAAGTATTACAAGAATATATTAGTGAATGTGACACAGCGTTTCTTGGTGAACGAAAAATTTTGCCACTTCATAGGTATTTTTTTCACAATTATCACAATTATTGAAAAAGTTATATTAATTTTGATTTAAAATAGAAAATAAAAATTTATATTTAAATTTCTTCTTATAGGGCAGCTCGTGGAAAACACTTGTCACTTATAATTCGTATAGTAAATCCGAATCGTAACGTTGATGATATTGATATTTTTACGCATAGTAACGACACCTTAGGATCATTACGACGACAAATCCTACGTAGAATCAAAGCTAACAGTACCAATGTAAAACTGGATTTGTTTATCAATAGTGAAACGATAGACCAAGCAGATGACAGAAAACTTTTATCTCAAATTTCGTTACGGGATAAAACGGTTGGTTTTAATTTAACTAATTTCTCTTTCTTTCATAATTATTTATTAAATGATTTTAATTCATTCTATAGTTATTGACGGCAAAATTATGTCAAGTTAATGCTAATTTACCAAGTTCACCCGATAGTAGCTCGGATAGTTCCACTAGTTCTCCACATCATCCATTTGATACGCCGAATATGGAAGCAGAAAACAGTTTACCAGGAGTAGTAAGTCATTTTGTCAAATATTTATTACAAATGATGAGATGTTAATATATATAAAGAAACAAATTATTTATCTTTTAATTAATTTAAAATTGTTTATTAATAAATAACACATAGTCACTATTTTATAATCCAATAATTTTTTAAAATTAGGTAATGTCTCAAGAGACACAATACACTAATTTCTTTTTTCAACTGGCGGATTTTGGATGTGCGTTACAACATGCTCAATTAAGAGATGGAGCGCGTCACTTACTTCAGTTAATACCACCTGATGTGAATACAGTTACTTCTTTACAATGGTTGTTTAGTCGTTATAAGGAAGATGAATCATCACAAAATAATTTTAATGATCAAAACATTAGTGTGGAATCACTATTTTTTTCAGCAAGTCCCAGTCAAGTTTTATACAATTTAGAGGTAAGAAATAAAGAACATATTATATAAATTAAGCTGAAAAGGAATATGTAAATGAAACAATTCTTGTTTATTTGTTTATAGATAAAATAAGTACGAAATAACTTTTCAGTATAAAAATATGTACTACTAATTTCTAGTTGGCCATAAGTAGACGTGAACAATTTTTAATTCGGTTTAGAAATTTTAATTATTTCAATAACATAATAATTATTTTTGATAAAAATTAAAATTTTTTCATTGAAATATAACTAATTTTTTTTTCTTAAAAAATAAGTAAAGAGTATTGATATTTAATTAATAGAATTTCTTTTTATAATATAAATTATTTAATTTTAAAAATTCATAACTTTAATTATATTCTGTTTAAACAAGAAAACTATTTCAACGATCAACATTTTATAATTAATATTAATATTTGAAAAATGATAAGTATAATAATAATGAATTGTTTTCTTCTTCTTGTATTAATTATAAATAATAAATTACAATTTAAATAAATGAATTTCATTATCTTAAATGGACAAAATTTTATGCATAGGTTCTATATACACTTCTGATGCCAGCGCATGATCCAATGGTAGAAGAAGCTTTTGAATTTCAATACAATTTTATAAAAAGTGGCGAAGCTGGTGTGATTCTTGACATGCTTACTAAAAATAAATTCCTGCCAAATGCTGATGAAACGACAAAGCGTTCTGCATATCTTACTGTTCTCAAATTATGCAAACTTTTACTTACTGTTATTGGTAATGTAATGGCTTGCGTAATGGAAGAGTTTCCAATGCATCATGAAAATCACGATGGTCATACACATAACAATCGTGTACTCATGAATGTGCTTAAACAGGCGCTAACTAGTGTACCAAATCATAACACTGAATACATGTTACGTTCAGTAGCGTTAAAACTTGCACAGCAGTTAGCCAGTCAGATTTTATCAGGTGGTACAGAGTCTGATAGATGTCGTGTATTATTTATGCAAGCTCTTTCGTGGGAATTACCAGACATTAGCACTATTCGTGCCATAATTAGATTGGCTTGGGCTGCTTCTACAGGCAATTTAAATAATATAAATGCATCGGCCGAGGCACTCCATGCTATTCATGAAGTAAATCAAAGAGAACAAAAAAGTCCCGACAACAACGATGTCTTAGGTATTTAAATAAGAATTAATATTATAAAATTTCAAATGAATTAGTTTGACATTCGAATATAATTCTTTAATTTTGAAATTTCAGTATGCAAAGAGGCATTGGAAGTATTAACAATAGCTCTGGTGTTAAATCCAATTGCTTTAGAAACTCTTATGCGTGATAAATCATGGCATACATTTCTCATAGATCTTGTGTTATTGAGTACATCAAGATCAGTGAGAGTAGCTGCAGCAGAACAGTTTTTAATGATATCCACTTGGTGCAGCAATGGACAACAGCCTTTACAATTTTCTATTAACTTATTATTTAATGTAATAGACACTACTGTTATGGAGAATGCAAAGCAGAGTAATGAATACTTTCAGGTGAATTATTGTTTCTATTAAATTTAATATCAGTATATAATATTTAAAAAATATTTAATTGCAATTTTACATTATTAATGTGATTAATGTTTCTATATTTTAGCTTCTATGTCGATTAATAAATTACGCACACATGCTAGGATGTCCAATTTCAAACGCGGAAACATTATTAAATATCGAAATTGCATGGTTAAAAAAAGTGCGCGATAAAGTGCGTGAGACAGGTGAGACGCAGGTTGATGAAGCGGTGCTCGAAGGTCATTTAGGCCTCGCAAAAGAACTTCTGTCATTACTTCCAAGCTCGAAAAAATACGAACTCGGTTCTGATGAAAAACGTGGTATAAATCTTATTAAGGAACTCGTTGAGGATTTTGTTTTTCCTGCATCCCGTTTGATGCTTCAGTTACGTAGTACAGGCGAACTCAGTCCGTCGCAAGCCTGTCCTGTGTGTAATACACCTCAGACGACAAGTGCCGCTTTTGACTTGTTGGTAGGCCTCTGTGTAGGCTGTGTGCCCAACATGAACCTTCTAGTCACGATGCTTAGCGACATGTTCTATTCGAAACGGGATGAACCGCTTGTCGAATGGGACTACTTGCCACCGGTCGGACCTCGACCGCTTAAGGGTTTTGTAGGATTGAAAAATGCTGGAGCTACCTGTTATATGAATTCAGTGTTACAGCAACTATACATGGTCGAAAGTATCCGAGTGGGTTTACTTGCCGCAGATGGAGCTGCGACTGATCTTAATGAAGATTTTTCGGGTGAAGAAAGAACTGACACAGAACAGACCATTGAAGCAAATGACAACGATTCAAATGAAGAAAAATGTGGGGCAGACGAATCCAGAAAGGAATACAACATTGGTATCCTGAAACAGGTACAAGCTATATTCGGGCACTTGGCATATAGTAAACTCCAATATTACATTCCGCGAGGACTATGGAAGCATTTCAAGTAAGCTTGTTTTATTAACTATATATATATTATTAAAAAACATTTTGAATTATTTTTAATTAAAAATAAAAATTGAAAGATTTTAATTGCTATATTTTTTTTAAAAATAGACTTCAAGGTGAACCTGTAAATTTACGGGAACAACAAGATGCTGTTGAATTTTTCATGAGTTTGGTCGAGAGTTTAGATGAGGCTCTAAAAGCTCTGGGCCATGAACAGATAATGGGTAAAATTTTAGGAGGCTCATATAGTGACCAAAAAATTTGCAAAGGTTGCCCACACAGGTACATTTTGTTTTTTGATGTATTACTAATTACTTTAAATTGACAATATTTAAAAACATTAAAATAAAATATTATATTTTCAGGTATTCCAAAGAAGAGCCTTTTAGTGTCATAAGCGTGGACATCCGAAATCATAGTAATTTATTGGAATCTTTAGAGCAATATGTCAAAGGAGAACTTCTTGAAGGCGCCGATGCCTACCACTGCGATAAGTGCAATAAAAAAGTAAATTTAATTTCACAACCAATTAAATTATTTTATATATTGGATATACATATTTTTCGAATATAGTTACTATTTAAATGATTAATATATATAATAAATAGTTTATTTTGATAATTTTTCATACATATTAATGTATAACAAATATACATTTTAGGTTGTCACTGTAAAAAGATTATGTGTTAAAAAGCTACCACCTATTTTAGCTATTCAGTTAAAAAGATTTGAATATGATTTCGAAAGAGTTTGCGCGATCAAATTTAATGATTACTTTGAGTTCCCGAGGGATCTTGATATGGAGCCTTATACTGTATCGGGACTTGCAAAATTGGAGGGAGAAGTAATAGACTGCGATTACATAGAAGCGAATAATGGCACGTGTACAAAGTATCAACTTAGTGGCATCGTTGTTCATAGTGGTCAAGCAAGCGGAGGCCATTATTATTCCTACATTTTACATAGGTATACATTTTGAAATACTAATATCGAGTGTTTAATATCATTTTATATTATATATGTAATATAATTATACGTTATATTTGGATAATTTTAATTTGTAATATATAACTGTTTGATATTTTATTTCTTTTATTATAAGATACAATAATTAATTGTAATAAATTTATTAATATTCAGACAATGCGATGGGTCTGCAAAATGGTACAAGTTCGATGATGGTGATGTAACAGAATGTAAAATGGAAGAGGAGGATGAAATGAAATCACAATGTTTTGGTGGTGATTATATGGGAGAAGTTTTTGATCACATATTGAAACGTATGAGTTATCGCAGGCAAAAAAGGTGGTGGAATGCTTACATGTTGTTCTATACAAGACTTGATGTGGAACAAAATTCTCTTGTAAAAAGTGTTAATGAATTATCTTTATGTTAGTATTCTTATTTTAAATATATAAAAATAGTATATTATCTTATGAACAAAGATTTAAACATTTAACACAATTATAAAATTAACAAAGTTAAAGTATAATACAATGCCATATTTTTACAAATAATGGTTATATCAATGTAAATTAATATTTGCTAATTTGATGATTTATAAAGTATTAAAAGACAAATTCCCTTGATTATCAAGCATTATGTTTAAAGAAATAAAAATTGCAGAACTATATTTCATTTGCCTCGATGAAATTGTTGTCAATGTTTAAAAAATTTTCTTGTTAACCGTTATGTTAATTGAGCAAATTCTTTGTTCTTACCACATTTTATTATATAGTAATATTAATAAACAATAAAATATTATTATTATAATATATTTTATTTACATGGTACTTCTAATGCAGTATGTTGATAAGACATTTGATAATTACGCACATAATCTGATTATTTAGGTAGTAGAAATGCTAAAAAACAAAAAAACTATTCATAAGCAATTGAACATAATATTCAATTATTTAAAACATATTTATAAATAGATTCTTATTATATTATTATCTACTTTCCTTTAATGAAGATTAAGTGACTGTTATTATTAAACTAATTCTAAAAAAATTGTTTTCTATTTAATTAATTTTATAAGTTGTATATATTACATTGAAATATATTTTATAGATACAAAATTGGGAGTCACAAAAATGCCACCCGCGATTGAACAAAGCGTTAGAAAACAGAACATTAAATTTATGCATAATCGAAATCAGTTTAATGCAGAATACTTCCAGTTTATCAAAAAGTTGGTCTCATGCAACATACACAATACTAATAGGCAAAACATTAATGAAAAATGGGTAATGAGTTAATTATTTAAACCTACATTTAATGAAAAGATTATAAACTAAACGACTTATTATTTTATATACACTAGTATATATTATGTAAATATACTTTCATGAATGTATCATACATACTATAACATTCCATATTTGTTAATAATAAGGCAATCATTATATAATCAATATTTATATGTTTAAAAAATTATACGATTTTTATTAGACTCCAGAAGCAGAGGAACTCTCGATGTTATCTGTACAACTAGCTTCACGATTTCTATTTTACACTGGTTTTCACACAAAGAAAACGTTACGTGGGACAGCAACCGATTGGTACGACATCCTAAATCATCATCTTCGTAGTAGCAAACGAGTGCGTCAATGGTTTGCTCACAATAATTTATTGAATCCTCCAAACAGGTATAATTTATATACATTTTCATTAATGCTCAATTAGAATATATAACTATATGTTGAAAATAATTCATATCTAATTGATGTGTAGATTTTTCGAATATATTTTGAGCTGTCCTAGTGCAGAAGTTCGTGGTGCATTTTTGAAGACGCTAGTTTTCTTAGCAGATTATTCTTTGTTAAATGATAGTCCTGTTTGTCAACCAATTACCAATTCATCACGTAAGAAAGGAGAAAGATGTAATATAAGTTTTATTTATTTGAACTATAATTTATTACAAATATTATAATTTAATTTAATTATTATAAAAAAATATTACAAAACATATTAATTTTTACATGTTGTAATAATTATTAATTATTTTTATCACAGCTGCGCGTCTAGAATCAGCAACTTCTTTGAGCGATTATATTATGCGTGCAGTGTTGTCATTGATACACCGTGAAATTTCTGATCACAGCAGACATCTTCAGAACTATTTTACACTATTTTATATGTATGCATCTCTTGGTCTCTCTGAAAAAGCTCAATTATTAAAGGTAATATAGAAAAATGTATAATAAAACAGTTGTTCTAAATATAATTAATTATTAATAATTTAATATAAATGTAAAATGTTACTAAACAAATTTTAGAAAAAACATTACATAGTTTTATTTGGATAGCATAAGTAAATATAAGCTTATATTCATCAGATATTTTTAAAAATTGAAGATATAAATATGAATAACTTCTAAATAATTAATAAATTGTTATTTTAATGTTGATATATTATTGCAGCTCAATGTGCCAGTAACCTTTATGTTATTGGCTGTTGATGATGGTACTGGGCCATCGATTAAGTATCAGTATCTTGAATTAACAAAGTTGCATCAGGTAGTCAGTATGCTGATAAGATGTTGTGATGTATCATCAAAGACTCTATCATGTGAAAATTCAATGCCTCCTTTGCGAAATCCATACGGAGATCCTCAATGTCTTGAGGAATACATTATGCCTATTCAACCTCAAGTAGCAGATATTCTTTTCGTTAAACAGAGGTACTATTTATGTTTTATATAATATTTATAATAGAATGTTGGCTATGAAGGATAGTAAGATAATAATAATAAAAATATAAATTTTGATAAACTATATTGAAAAGAAAGCAGTCCCAAAACATTCATATTTTGGTTTCTTTTTAGTATATTATAAATTATATTTATATAATTATAATTTATACTCGCGACACAAATTATATATATTATAATAAATATTATTTTTTATAGTTATATGAAAAAGCTCATTGAAGACTCAAACATCACAGAAGATACAGTCAAACTTTTACAGTATTGTTGCTGGGAGAACCCACAGCTGTCGCGAATAGTGTTAACCGAATTGCTTTGGCATATCGGTTATGCGTTCACAAATGAATTAAGACATCATACTGATTTACTTCTTGCAATGTTATTTATGGAAGATTCTTGGCAAAATCATAGAGTTCTTACAGCTTTGAGAGGTAATACAGTATTCATTAATTTATTTTATATGATAAATAATAATGTTTATAAACATAAAGTGATACATGTTTAAATTATATAATTTAATCAAATTTTTAACAAATATAATAATCGATTTATACTTAATTAGGTGTTCCTCAAGAGAGAGAAGGTTTATTTGATACAATTTTAAGAAATAAAAATAATTATCAAAAGCGAGCGTATCAGTGCATGAAGTGTATGGTGCAATTGTTTGGTAAGTGCAAACTGGCTCATTACTTATTGCTGCAGAACGCTGAGCTTAAAAAGAAATGGTTGCTTGCAATTGACTGGCTTCAAGAGGAATTGGATAAAAGACCATCCTATATGTCGGCAGCGCCATATACACATTCATATAACAATTGGTCACCGCCACCTTCTAATGAATCTAATAATGGATATTTCCTTGAACGAAGTAATAGTGCTAAAAAGACACTAGAAAAAGCGTTCGAGCTCGTACCTGACGATGAACAAGAACAAGAACTTGAAGACAGTGGTGAAGATTTTCTTAATTTTAAATCATTCTCAACAAATCGTCTTAGGATTATGGAATATAATGATTCGTTTGAACGGTTTGTATTTTTCTTTATGTTTAATATATCTTCTTAAATGTAATATTTTATTTTAAAATAACAGTTATATTATAATATAGTATATAATATTAAATTAATTATTTTTAATTGAGCATATTAAATTAACATTTTACATGTAATAAAAATAAATTCAATATAATTAATTTTCTTTTAAATATAATGGGTTGGTTTTGTTACGCAGTATAAATCTTTTTATTTTCTAAAAATGTATAAAAAAAATATGAAAAATTAATTATATTAATTTTATGATAGTTGTAATTTGCCAAACATTCGTTATATAAGATTACAAATGTATTGAAATTGCATTGCCAATACATTTCAAATTTTATAATACCACAAATTTCAAAATTATATATAAATTAAGTAAATTAATGAATTAATTTTTAACGTTCATATCTAGATACACTCCTCAATCTGACATAACAGTAACTCCACAAATTCAAGAGGAAACGCAACCACAGCAGCAAAGTCATCAGTCTCAACAGTCCCAACAACAAGCAGGCCCGTCTTCAATGTCATCTTCGTCACAAAGTTGCGAACCACCACAAGGAACCAGTCAGGATTCATAATGTATTGCAAATAAGCAACAGTCATTACCAACGAATACGCGACAGATTGAACTCTTAACCAAGTCGACGATTCGCATCATTATTCCCTCTCTCTCGATTACAAAATCACGTAGCTCGATCAGTTTTATTCGTTGCATTTATTTAATGAGACAATCCGACAACGTCATGGGTCATAACGACAGAATGACCAATCCATACTTTGATATAAATCACGAAGGTTGTATAAATGTATAGTGAATTAATGTTAATGGCGTTGTTGGATTAAGCCTAAAGATTATATAAAGAAGAAGAAGAAATGAAAATATAGCAACCGAGTTGATGATAAAAGTGGTTGATCATAAACAATTAAAGGGTTATAGTTAAATACAGTTACATTAATTAAACTTTGATTGGACAAATGTAATACACACCACGTTTTTTCGTATATTCACAAAATAATACATATTCGGAGCTAAGAGAGCATTGACCGACGTACCATCCGTCGTTATATGCGTACTTAATTAAGTTGAGGCTGAACGAACATCAGTCTGGATAATAAAAGTACATTTTTCTCACAATATTTTCAAAATCGCTATTTCGCCGTTGTCGTTGGTCCGTCGCTTCCATGCTTAAAGGCGAATCTTTTTTGGGAGAACCAATGTTTGATCGACATTATCAACATTGTCGTTCACTTTTTTAGCTCATTCAGAACTGATACCATTCATAAATGTACAGTTCAGAACACTTTTAACCGTGTTTTTATTCTTCGATGAAAAAACAGAAAGATACAAAAAAAATTATAAAACTAATAAAAAAATAAAAAACGTTTTATGATAAAAATAATGTTGATATAATAATACGTACATTGTATAGAATTTTTATTCAATATTAGTTTGAAGTTTAACAATTATACTTTACATTCTTGATGGCATTTTACTATTGCTCAAAGAATCAGATTGGAATTTTGTTTATTAAACAAAATTCTTTATAATGCTGTCACTTAGTGTTTTTCTTAAAATCAACATTGATAGAAGATTGAACGATGCTACGACGCTAAAGACAAACAAATTAATTCGACACTTGTGTACATATATAAGTGCTTTTATATGTGATACGAAATGATATTTCTACTATACATCGAGAGACGGAATACTATTGTAAACAAATCATTATGTTACGATTACTTCTAATATTTTATCTTTCTTTTTCCTTTAAAGGACAAGAAGTATAGTCTATAATTATTTAATAATTTAATTTAATGTAACTACTCAAGCGCAACGCTTTTGTATGATAATTATACGAATCAAACAGTACATCGTTTTTAAGATGCTAGTGTCATATTTTACTTTTAACATAATAATTATTATAATTATTTGCGTTCTTATTTATACCAGCGACTTATAAATTGAGGATTGCGAGCAAATTATTTTGAAACTTTTATTAAATGCGAATTTAAAATTAAAGGCATTTGAGATGGCTTGCTTGTTTGCATTGCACATATAATCGACGTTGACGTCGACAACTTTTTTTCCAGTTTAATTTATCATACATTGCTGACGGTAAACGAGATCTAGTCTAACGTTAAAATGAAGTAGAAGAAAATGAAATCTTATATAAAATAAGGCAACAGTTACATGGACAAAAATTCTTTTGTGAATATTTTTCGTAATAACAACAAATAAGATGATAATATGTAATTAGTTTTAGAAAAGAAAATTTGTAACGCGTCTTAACTGCCAAAGTCCTTTGTTTAATAATATGTTAAGAGAAAGAAATATTAACAAAGACAACAAAGGAAAAATAACGATTATAGTAATAATAATAACAATAATAATAATATTAATAATGAAGAAACAGGAATGCGAGCTTTGGATATAAACGAATGACTAAATTAGTTGAAATATAATGAAGAGGTTCATTGTTATAGTCAGTATCTGACTTTGCGTAATTGTTGCGCTACTACTTTAAGTGAAGCGCCTATACATCTCATTTGCCTTTGACTCTCCACATTCACCGTTGCTTTTTTTTTCTTGAAATAAATTGCTATTACAATCTGTCGCTCGATTTTTTATGACGTCTATTTAAATTTTCTAAATATATTTTTTTCTTAAATTTTGTTAATGTATATTTTTTAATATACAAGATGTTCGCAAAGTAATCATTTGAGTCGAATTTATGTTTGAAATTATTTATTACGAAAAAGGAAACAATATTCGTTAATTGTTGAATTTTGTTTCATTT
Source organism: Psilanteris sp. ZL-2020 (assembly GCA_022817085.1). NCBI lineage: Eukaryota > Metazoa > Arthropoda > Insecta > Hymenoptera > Scelionidae > Psilanteris > Psilanteris sp. ZL-2020. The sequence continues at coordinate 15,135 of JABFQC010002783.1, forward strand.
TTTAGGAAGATATAACGAGATATACATCGTTATACTTTTATATTTTATGTTCAAAATATTTCCGTCTCACGAACATCATCAATGAATGTCATCCAATTTTCACCTGCACCTTAGATGAATAGTCTTCTGAAACAACCAAGCAACTGAATTGATGAGAATGTCTTTAGTTCAAGTGAATTAAATCCATGTAAATACGCATGCAT
>JABFQC010002784.1:0-15335 GCA_022817085.1 Psilanteris sp. ZL-2020
GTTTAATATAGTTAGTAACTTTTTAATTCTATAGAATTGCTATCAGTTTTAACGATATTTGCAGTACGAAAATGGTCAATTGTAAAATTTATATATTTAATCAAGAATCCTTTCCTTCTATTTAAGCATATTAGTATTATATTTGCTAAATATACTTGAAAATGATAAAACCATATTAATTGCAATTTTATATAATTTATTATTTGATTATTTGTAGAAACGGGTTCTAAATTTATAAAATAGGTAAAAATATATTTACCAAATTCTCTTCTATTTAATATAAACGACTATCGCGCATTGAGTGTTTTAACAAAAATGTAACAATCAATTATTTGTCATTTAAATTACGGAATAGTTTATTTGTCAATAAATTTATGTATGTACGTACTAAGTTGAACAAGATTTTACCCGATAATTACAAAATATGTAATCTAATTATTATTCAATTGCCGACTACTTTTTATTTAACTCATTGAACTCTTCAACTTAATATCTAAATTATCATTTGCTAATTGCGTTGGAATTTTTGAATTGCATTGTAATATATTATTTAAAATTGCAATAAAAATGTACGCACTTTATATCAAAATATTAGTAAATTGTATTTAAAACTATTTAAAATTTGTATAATATTTAATTACGGTAAGATTAAGGGTATTTTAAGGTGTAAAATACAAGAAATATATTTGAATTTGAATATGAATGAATCTCGACGAATCATAGTAGTTCCCGTTACTCTTATGGACATTATAAGTAAACCATGAAATTCAGTATTGGTTAGGTTTAAGTTAGGTTTGCATATATATTCGCGTTAGGCCTGTACTAAACTAAGGTTAAGTTTAACTAGAGTTAAATTTGAAATATTTATAAACAGTTTCTCTACGAACATTGGTATTAGCAAATAAATTCTTTTTCTTCGTTTCACAATTTATTCGGAAGTGTTTCAATTATAATTAAGAATACATTTTGCAATTAAAACACCAAATGTTAAGATAATGCAAGTAATTTGATCCATTCAATTTTCAAATTATGAAATTATTAGAATTAAGATGTGTATTTTTATAATTTACCGTAATGAATTAATTCGATGAACAATATTTTAATGTAACTTTTGTAATATTACACTGAGAAAAATCAAACGTCGACAATTGCTTTTTATAATACTAATTTGGAGACATTAAAGTAAAAACCCAAAAATTACTGTTTTTCCTTGTAAAAATACAGTTTTTTATACCAAATTTTCCTTCTACTTTTTATTATAATGCTATTATAAACAGTAATTTTTAGGATTTTGTTTTAATGTCACCAAATTAGTGTTACAAACAGCAATTTTCTACGTGTAATTTTTCTGAGTGTATTTATATATAACTAAAATATAGATCCTTTGCGCATAATGTTAATATAAACAAATAAAAATTAGATTATAACAAAATTGATTTCATCTAAATATTCTAAATTGATCTAAATGGTATTAAAATAATTGAGCGTACCAAAAATGTTCAAATTACTAATGTTTGTTACATTATGTATTTCAACTTGTGATTAAACAGCAGAAAATTATTCTTATATGATAATTTGATTAAAAAAAATATATCCTTCAGTACATTCGGTTCCGTGTATATGTATATATTTCATAGTTAATTAATTATTATAATATTCGATATAAAGTTGTTAAGTAATTTAGAATACTTGTTACATTTGTACGAGGTATTTGGAAACTTCTGAAGCATTTAAAATAAGAATTTTAGAAAATAATTAATTATTGCCATAATTTTGCAAAATACAACAGCGCAAGTCTTCAATTTTACCGCGCTTATTGATTGATTACTATGTGTAACTAATATTCTATATAATTTCATTGTTGGATAAGAACAATGTCTAATATAAGACATTTTAAGTCACAAACAGAAGATTTGTACAATAAATATTTTATTGAATGCAAATATGCATGGTAATTTAAAAAACCCTGTTCTCAAACTGTTGTTAACAATAATTATTTATTTTATGTATCGACTCTGCTCCGATATGAGTAAGCGTATATATATGGAGGATAAAGGAGCCGCCATTTGTTAAGCGGTACTGATGTACTCGTCCTAATAAAATGCTTTTGGATAAAAAGAAGTTATCAGCAATCAAGAATCATTATTGAAGAGGGATTATTTGAAATAATCCATAACATTGCTGATAAATATGAAAGGTAAGACATTTTTGTTAAACATTTCGGTATTACAGTAAAAACGCGTACGCTCCTAACCTGCAATTGGATAACACCAGTTTCTTTGCAAACTACAATTTGTATGAATTATAAACTACGAACTAATGTAATATCATTATTTTTATACAATAGAATATTTATAATTTCAAAAATATTAAAATTTCTTATTAAAAAGAGGATTTTATTTCTACTTATGGCATTCCTAACGAAATGCGCATCAAATTTTAAAAATCTATTAGATTCTCTTATATAAATAGTTTAACATTATAAATTTTTTTAAATATTTATACAATCATTAACAATTATTTCAACTACTAATTTTACAATTTTTTGTATTGGATATTGATTTTGTCTTTGCTTTATGTAAATTAAATTTAATACTTTCCAATTAAAATCAATATACTTTAAGATTAACTAATTAATAAATTAATTAATCAATTTATTTTTGAACATATTATATTATAAATTTAGATCGTTTTATATGCAAAATCTTTATAGGTTATGTTACAGCTTAACTTTTTTGGTACAATGAAACGACGATTTGCTATACTGTGTATTAATATTAAATTTATAAATAAACATAACGTAAAAATTACAATATATAAGATTTCTTAATTATTTACACAAATTTCAATTTTTACATAAAATATTTAAAATATAAAATCCTTCTGTTATAAGAATTTTAATATCAGATTCTAATTCTCAAAGTAATTATCACGTTTAAATAATTAAATAAATATGAGTATACGTTGATTTGATATATTTAAAATTAGAATTATGTACTTAATAAATTACAATATAATAATCAATTTATGTAAGTCATTACAAAATTTTTCATTTTGACTTTCAGATGAAATTGAATGTGCGGATTGCACCAATAAGGCATTATGCATGTTATTGCATCACAAGATAATGATATATATACGAAAAAAAAAATTTTATTAAAAATTACTGTGCCAAAATAACAATTGTGCACAATGTTTGTCACCACACATGCCTAGAAATCGAAAACTTGCACTTAGTTTTCGTTACACATTTTACAGTGTTATGGCTGTAATTTATCTTTTTTGACAAACATTGTACACAATTGTTGTTTTGGCACAGTAATTTTTAATAGAATTTTTTTCCGTGTACACAATAATATCATGCAAATTTTAAAATACAAAAATGACAGAAGGTCATCAGAATTTCGCTTATCCGCCTGCTGATATATAAGCTTGCCGAAAATTCCATCTTTTTAAACCCAAACAAGAAGCGTAATTCTTGTTTGATAAAAGAAGAAAGTGGAATTATTAAACATGGAAATATTTAATGAAATAATGAAATTCTGACGGGATCAAATTTTCAAGATCCCAGGATTCTAACTGGTGGGTATCATCACAGCCAGTTCAACGCCACGAAAAAACTAGTTATGTGGAAAACCCACTGCGTTTAGGTATACTAGATAAATTAAGGTGTGAGAGTGGGACAATTTGATTGACTGATTGACTGATTGATCGTGACGAATTTGTGTTGACTAATCTCTACGGAGATCATTATGTCAAGACTTGAATAGACATTCTTCACTATGACATTATGTGTGTATTATATACTATATATAATAGAATTTAGGGTTCAAATGAATATTGATATACGAAGTAATGTAAATAAATATAGTATTGATTTCTATATAATAAAAAAAGTAAAATTTCGCAGAAAAAACATTTAAATTACAATTTTATTTGCGATACTGTATAGTGAGGAAATAGCGCTAACTGATTAGGTATCAAAAATATTTTTTTTACATACGTAATGAATTAAGAATATCGAGAATTAATTTGATTACGAAACAAAAAATATTACTGTGTAAACATAACAAAAATATAAGGTGTTATGTTTAGGTAAACACAAAAATTGCCCTTGTAGTATCATAAAAGTAAACTGATATTTCAAAACATTGTATGTATGGAGAAAGCTTAATACTTCAAACAAATTGAAAAAACACGTGAGATATAAACTCATAAAATAAACAAAGATTCAAATAAAACCATAAAAATTTTTTGTTTCGAATGTTTAAAAATTTAAAATTCTATTAAATTATTACTTGTTGAGTTTATATAACTATTTTTTTATTTTATTATGAATTGATAGAAAAGTTTTTTTTTTAATTAAGAAATTACTAAAAAGAAATTTTAAACTATGTCGAATGAATTAGAATACGTAACGAAATGTTTGATAGTTAAATATTATATAAAATGGACTAGTTAAATAAAAAGAAAATAATTTTAAAAATTATTAATTAATATTTAGTAGTATTTTTAGTCAAAAAAATTTTTAATATACAGCTGTGAAAATTTTTCTAACGAAAATCGGATTAAAACAGATTTAATTTGCTTTCAAAGAAGAAAATTCTTTGGTCAAAAAATGTAGTCCATGGTCGTATAATCCACTACTGTAGTTATATTAGATTAATAATCTACTAAGTTTTTTTTTAAATGAAAAATTTAACAGAAGAATAAGAATGATCCATACCAATAACTCTATATAGTACTAAAAGTAAAAAGGGTAAAAATTAAAATATTTTTCGTACAAGCGGATCTTTTGTGGGTAAACGAAAGAATTGTTAATTATGCATTTAGGGTGATATCGGCGATCAAGAAACAAACAATTGAACTATTGTTCTTTGTTTCATATCAACAGATATTGCGCAATCGTGTTTCTTATGGAACACTTTCATAGGTGTGCAATATATTGAACACGTTAACATGGTATGAATAATCCATTTTATTACATATTCTTAATAGATATATTCTAAATTGATATATATTTTTAATTTTTTAGTGTTAATATTGACGATCAATTCGACATATATTAAATAAAACGCAAATAGTTTTATTATATCTATTTTATAACAAATTTGACGTTTCGAGCAAAATGTAGATCTTCAGAATCTACAAAGGCAATAATAGCAAGAACGTATATAAGCTGTGATTATATTTATAAAATTAGATCAGTAGACGGTGTCATGAACAAAATCAATAATGTAAAAACCAAAATAATTATAATAGAAAAAGACAATATAACCAAAAACAGACAACATAATATTATTTATAAAATTAAATGTAACGATTGGTACTCCACATACATAGGACAAACAAAAAGAGCACTGGAAACACTTATAAAAGACCATAAAAAACAATTTTAAATTACCACCTAATAAACATAATGTAATCACAAATCATATTATTGATGAAAATCACACTTATAAACTGGGATAACATTAAAATACTTGATCAAAAATCTCAATATTATAAAAGAAACATTTCTGAAATGTTACACTTTAAAACTAATAAATATACAATAAACAAACAAACTGACACCAAAAACTGAAATAAGATATATAATGAATTATTTCATACGTGAATATATGAAGAAAATTTTTGGATCTTGTTTAACATCTAACATTACATTCTGATAAATATTTACATAACACAAAAAACACACAAATTAACCATACCCTTTTCATTAATTATACATTTTTGAATATTGGTTATTTTGAATATTGTCTATTACTTTTTTAATTATTTTGTTGTTTATATTATTGATTTTGTTCATGGTACCATCTACTGATCTAATTTTATAAGTATAATCATAGTTTATATAAATTATTTCCATTATTGTATTTGTAGATTCTGAAAAAGACCTACATTTTGTTCGAAACGTCAAATTTGTTATGAAACAAATATAATAAAACTATTTATATGTTTTATTTAATATATGTCTAATTGGTCGTTAATAATAACATTACCAAATTATAAATATTTATACAGAAGTTGATTTTACAATCAGATATACATTGTGTGAAGTAACAAATAGTATATTTGTTAAGTAAAAAATATAGCTTTAAAGAGAACCAAGGTGTAGCGATAAATTAATCATATGCTGAAATGGAACATAATTTCGCAGCTTAAAAGCGTCGTGGAGCAACCAAGATTTTCGTCCCAGTGCCGCCATTGATGTCTTATAGGAGTAGCTGAAACGCAAACAACTCTAAGAGAACGTCACACCTTGATCTATAAGGACCGTTAAGTTTTATATGAATTTTATTATTTAACAAAATTTTTCAAGGCAACAAGGTGCTAATTTATCAGCTAATTTTATTTTATGTTCAAAATAGAAAATTTCGTTTGTTAGAAAATAACTTAATATCAATTGGTTCCGTATTTTTATTCGTTATTATCAGAAACTCTAGCGTTGCAAATGTTTACAGGTGAACTTTACCAATTTGAATTCAGGGATGGAAAAAACCATTCAAAGGCGAGTTGCGACAAAGTTATTCTTCATTCACTTTGACAATTCATTTCCGACATTCTTGTCGGAAATGATGCCAAGAGACATCTTGGACATTGAGAAAAATCTTAAAAGAAGACGGACCAAATTAGCTTAGTGTTTGAGCTGTCACACGAGGTGCTCAATCACGAGGTGCATACGCCAGGTGTTAAGTATCACCGCAAAAATATCATCAACGCTTTTGTTACTCATTACTATCGTATTTAGTAACTATTTTCCATTTAACTCTAACATTTTTGTAATTATCTCACAGACTAATTACAATTTACTCATTTGACAAGATTCATAATACGCTCGGCTATTCGATTGTTTTGTTGGGAATAGACTAATGTTCTGAAAACTCGTTCATAAGCTTGAAGGCACATTAACACCACTTTTTAACAAGCATGATAAACGGCAGTCTATGTACAAATAAGCAAATATTAAAATATATGAAATTTTTGGAGGATAGGCTCTAAGTATAGCATTATATGAAGCCAAACTTTGAATATAAAGTCATGAAACCGCTTTAACTTCGTAGATTCGTATTCATCGGAGGAAGAGTATTTCTTGGATGTAAATTGTTCATTCTACTCTGTACACATTCACGTCAATTATTCCAAGTATGTTTTATAAAGTTCGTTTTCCTTGTTAATTCTCGATTCCCTTTTCATAACGTCAATTAATAATTACTGGTCAAATCTTACACACCATATTCACAAGCACAGAGAATATGATATATCTGAATCTTTTTAATCAAGTAAACATGATCTTGATCTTCTATAATATTTTGTTCTGTCTTAATTATCCCTATATTGATAGATTTAAAGTTTGAGAAATGTTATTTCTAAATTTATAAATAATACATTCATCTAAGATACAGATCAATACTTTTTATCGTCATTAATATAGTGAAATTGTGTCCTTTAAACGTAGTATCAATTCTTCGTTAATACTTCGTTCCAAATATTATGAATATGCTTTGAAATTAATATGTAACGTTTGAGATTAACGTATGATATCAAAAATTAAAATTTACGAGTAATCCTGTCTAAAAATATTGCTTTTTTCAAAATTATGGTCCATTAAATTAGTTTTTACAATCTAATATTATACATAATCCTTACTTACACTAGATTAAAATTCATTAGAAAATGAATTACATTATTTAGCAACTTACGACACATTTTCTGTTCATATAGTATTTTCCTAATTCATCCTTACACAGCTTAGCTTCATAAGTAATATGCTAAGTTATTTAATCCTGCCTTCGGATTAAACTGTTGATTCGCCGCGTTCCAGAATTGACACGTTCAATCTTGTATCGTATCTCACTTTTGTCAAATTTTGGGTAATCTAAATGTTAACAAGATTATGTTGTATGAATAACATTAATTAATGAAACACGTTACTACATTCACTGAGAAAATAAATTTGGAAAAACCTTGCACATTCTTAACAATATAAATCCTACAATTAAATTACAATTACAACATACCGTTTCTGTCAGAATTTTACAATGTACACCGTGCCATTTTATTTTCTCCATGTATAAAGTAATGTGTTATTTTATGCTTCTAAAGAATGGTCTCCAGATGGCTTCCAGAATTTAAAAATTTTACTTAATTCAACCCTGCCTTAGGTTGCTGTGCAAAAGTTTTGTTGTCGGTATAAATACAAAATTCTCCTTTACATTTCTAAAACACACTGTTGTTTGCCATTGATACATATAAAATAGTTTGAATTCGAAGCCGCTATTCAGAATGTAAAAGTTCTTCATTCGTGGTACCGTCTAATCGGTTAAATCTATTACCCTTAAAATGCTTTTTTTCATTTATGACATGGGATAATATTCTTTTTCCTTCTAATTTCCTCGTATTCTTACACACTGAACATCCTACATTCGAGAAAATAAACAGAACACAAAGATTGTCGAGTGTCAGATTTAATATATAGAAACCTTTTCTAATTTTTATTAACAATAATGAATTTACAAAATTTAAAAAATGGAATTCACAAAATTAAACCTATATAATTAAAATTGAAATTAATGATATAAAGTGGAAAATCTGAACTAATTGTGAATTTGAAATGGGTATATTGGCAAAATTGTAAAACCGGCTACTGTACAATGACTGCTTGGTTGACTTAAGGTGTGCGATTTCGTGGAGGGCTTATAGTTGCGATAATGCTTAATCCTTTTAAAATTTGATGTAATACGAAGGATGATGCAAATCATGTGCAAACGAGTTTATGAACTTGTCTATGAAAATGGGTAGCTTAATAACCAGTTTTTTATACAAGTGTCTGGAGTATCAATATCTCTGTCTATTATATATTAATTGATGAATTGGTATCAAATGTAGTGGAAAATTTAAATTATGAAGTATCAAATATATTAGTGTGCTCTGAGAATAAAAGACTTAGGAATAATTTTTAGAATTTGAAATTTGTTTTCTAGAATTCTTTAGTTATCCTGTCATGTTTTGCGCGTATTCAGCTAAATACCTAAACCCTTTATTCAAATTGTTCCAAGCCTATGAAATATCTTTAAAATTTAACAACAATTTTCCAATATAAGGAAGAATCAACGAGATTAGTATATAGAAAAAGTATTAAGTCGTTTTTATCATGTGAATGCAAATTAACGATAAGAATTAAATTAAATCTTAAATCAATTTGCTTTTGTGAAAAAATGTTATTGGTAAGATTTCTTATAATGTTATTACAAAAATATTAAAGAAAAATAATAACTTCCACAGTTACACTGTAATTTTGAATACATATAATCTGAACTTAAAACAGTAAAGAGAAATTGAACAATTTATTTCAAATTATAATCTTGAATATCATATTATACACATTTTGCAAATTAACCAGATAAGTACTTCTTGGATTACAATAAATATAATAAAAATAAAGTAACGAAATTATAAATTTAATAAAGAGTTTGCAAAACATTTGGATAGCTATGAATTACTTTGTGTACCTAAATCCTTACTTGAAAGGTATTTTAAAATCAAATAACCAATTTAAATTTGTTGTTGTGGATTTAACAAAATAATTATTAAGCTTTATGAAACAATGTAGATATTATTCAATTTTATGAACCTTGAACTTAAAAAACAGACTATACAAAAATACAAATTAACTTTTTCAACTTCGCAATTATAAATTTATAAATATTGTTACTTACAATCAGTAATTGAAAACTATGCTTTAGTATATATATTTCTTCATAATTTAAATTAGATTTTTTGTTTTTTACACTTTCTTTTCCTTTATATTTTCCATCACCGATGTTTACGAGCTCAATTTAATAAAGTAACAGTTTTTCGATTTCCTTTACTCGAGGCCACTTAATCCATAATCGGAGATATTTTTATAAAAATATATAATTATTTCTTTGATACAAAATACATTTTTAATAAATAAAAATTGTTAAAATCAAAATTTGTCCGAAGCACAATAAGTATTTGATATCCAATTCAGAGGTCTGCCACTAGATCAATGAGCTGATCACTCAAGCTCGTCAAGTACGACTGTGACGACAGCTACGGTCAGTTGACTGATTCTCCTACTCAAAATGTCCAAGTAGCTTAGATCAACCAATCTGAGCACCAAACTCAAAACACGGCTTAAATCAAAGATTTTTACAGCCAAGTTCATAGCCCATTTTATATACCCATTTTATATAACCATTTTCATAGGCAAGTTCACAATTTCGACCAAGATTTCGAAATCTTTCGTTACATTTAATGCATTTTTTTAAACTGATTTGCGGTATTCAAAGTTCAAAAAGGGATATTCCGGCGGTTTCATATCAAAATCCCTCATTAGGCTAAAATATCGATGACCGAGAAACCTATCTTTCTACTGATTATTAATGAGTCATTGTTTGAACAGTGAATATATTTTCACGTTCCATACGAATTTAATTGTGTACTCTGAAAATGGTACAATAAATGGGTGGCGGCAAATTCTAAAAGGCATTAATAATACGTGGATATGATAAGAAAAATGTTAATTAAACTGACATGATAATAAAGCATTATCTAAAAACATCGAAACAACTTGGAAAAAATTGATTTACTTAATACACTGGACTCGTAATGCGTTTCAGATGTATTAAATTAAATAAGAAATAGATTATATAAATGATCTAGATTATGAAATCAAAAATGATTTGACACCAAATGTCAGCAAATTGCTTGAAAATTCATATATATTTTAAATATACAAATAATTATGGTGTGAAACCGATATTGATCGAAAATAGAAAGTGGAATTGACCAATTTAATGAAATAAAAGATTAATAAGTAAATAATTAATAGAAAATAATACAAGAAAAATATAAGAAAATTTAATTTGGAAACAAATTTTATCTACTGAAATCGAATTCCAACAATTTTAACAACAAATTAAAATAACATTGAAAATAGGAATTATCGAAATATACTGTAAGAGAAGGAAGTATATGAAATATAAAACCAAACTTCCGGTCACCTCTTTCGATAAAAAAAAACCACAAACAAAGATTGAAAGAAAGATCCACGTATTTACTAAATTCAGGGTTAAGTATAGACTCCAATTTTTAACAAGAAATCAACAAAAGAATTGTATTTCAATGAATAACCATGTAGTCACAGACAATATACTCTAATCGAAGTAGTTCGACACACAAAGATTGTTCCTTTTGTTCGTGCTGTCGAAAAAGACGGACACTTGTCAGAGTACAAGTTAATATTAATAATTTTGAATTGAATTGTGGAATAACAAATACAAAAATGATTAAGGGTAGAAAGGACGATACATAAACCCTATTTTCCGTTTCGATTAATTTCATCATCTAATAAAATAATTATAAACAAATATTGGAGAATATTTCCCGAAAAAAGAGATTATTTCGATATCGTTGTGAGCATTATAATTAAATAATATCATTTAATTATTATTGTTAACTTGAATTTGCAAAGCAATCAGATTTTAAATATTAAGCAATGCTACGATACATACACAAGATACAATTTCTATTACGTAAATGTACAATTTTGAGGAGCAAACTATAAATATACCAGCTCCCCCGTATGTGCACGGTACCTAAACCTCCACCCCGTGCGAGGTTCCATACAGGTGCCGCAGCAAGCTCTGCAGAGAAAATACAACAGAGCCTCTGCAACTCTGAGTGCATACAGTGAGTGCCATTTGGAACCTGGGAAAAGCACCAATAGATCTTGAAAAATCCACTATTTTGCAATTTCCATTAGAAGAAAAGATTCCAGCATCGTGAGTACATACAAATATTTTTCGATAAATAATTTTGTACTATTGAATTGAAAACCTTGAACATTTCTAAAAGAAACATGGACTTGAATATTTTATATGTATGGACCGTATAATCAAAAGGAATGACATAAAACAGCCTAATTAGAGCTTTATTATTCACAAAAGCTTCATTACCGATATAATGATCACTCACACCCATACAGCCATTATCTGAAACGACGGGTCTTCCTTGCAAATTATGGTCCATCTAATAATCAGATATTTGTACCAACAATTTTTCGAATGTTATATTATTATTAAATAACTTTTATTAAGGAAAGACAAAGTCTTTTGGGCAGTTGGTGACGCGATGCTCGTAACGGTTCCGAAAAAGAAAGGAAAATAGGGATATAGTAAAAATGAGTGAAAGACAGCAAGCTTCTGGACATTTCCTCTCACTTTTTTGTTTCCAGTTCAATGATCAAACGTGCCGTGGTCAAAAAAAAAAACTTATCATAAAAGATCTTCAGCCCAACTTAAACATTTAAATAACTGGCGCCGTCTTTCATTCATTATGTTGATCTTAAAACAATTTTTGTGCAAATTTAAACACTCATAATTTCTTAATTTTCTTAATACTTCATAAATTTAAAATCTTATTTTCTTCTATTAAATTCGTGATTTTTAAGAAACATATTACTATGTAACGATTTTTTATTAATTCAATTCTTTAATTACAAATTTATGTATTTAAATTCCTTTGAAATAAATATCGTTTGTCTCATACGTTAATAAACGTATGCTTTTGAGTATACAACTCGATCGAAAATATTTTTTCCTTTGTAATTACATTATAGTACTTCGAAATTATTAGTCGGTTAGTTGTTAAAAACACTATTTTGCTCGCAGAAAAGTATTCCACTTTAAAAATATAAATTAAAATAATATTAGAGATTGTTTATTCATTATAAGAATACATTCTACGCACAGAAATTCTTATGGAACATTCTAAATGTTCATTTGTATGAAGTCGAACTATTTCGGAATTAAAAACTATTTCGATTTATAATCTTACTTTTTTTTAGATCAAACATTCTATTCGTAGCGATTTCCATATTTTTAAATTAATTTCAATTTTCCTTCATTACATACAAAGATAATGATAATTACACTTATAAAGAAATATTCATTATTAATACTTCATTTATTAACTTTATTAATAAACAGGTTCACATTATATTCATTCTCATTTGAATATATTCAGTGAATAACATATGAAACAATTAATTACTTAAAATCAAATAAATATGTTAATATACTCAATATAATGAACCCTATGTCTGTGATTTTGTAATTACAAGGGAAGAAGTATGGAAACAATCGAAATCGAAATTTCAGTACAATTTTAATATCATGTTAGTTCATCATTATGTTATTCATAATATCATGTTAGTTATAACGATAATTGCACGAATTCCAATTGAAATGATTAATATATGATAATTATTAGTTTTATATGTAGAAATACTGGAATTCAATATTCAAATTAAAAAAATCTACAAAGCATAGTATAGTAAGAAAACTTCACATGCAATTTAATTTATGTTACAATAGTAATTAAATTTACATCTTAATATTTATACACAAATTTGTATAACTACATATAAATTATAAGCAACACATAAGAAACACATATCATAAAATACCACACTTCTAGCATTTCCATACGGAATTCTTAAACTATTTATTTCTATATCCTGAACAATTCAATAATTAAAATAATTTTACATATAACTTTGTTTCTATTTACACACACACACTGTGCGAACACAATAAAATTATAACGTAGTATTTAATACATATTTGCACAGTTATCCATAGTTTTTCTATTAATTCTAAAAAGAATAGTAAATGTTAGAAAATTTACTTGCATAAATGATTATATTTTTTACGATTAAATGTCACTAAATTCTCTTTATTAACGATAACGAGTTTAGATAACTGGGGTAAATAAAACTAACTCTGATCGTGGATAAATAATAAATCTAAACGCAATAAAAGCTTATACTCATTGTCGGTTAAGAATAAATATTATATAAAGCAGTCGATTGACACAGTTAAATTATTAATTGTATTTACATTTCTTTATTTGTATTACATTACAATTAATTATATTTAAAATGGAATAAAAATTACAATGTAATGATACATACATATTATAATTCGATGTGTGTACGTGGTATTAAGAATAATTGGAAAATGATAAAAATATTGTACTGCAATTAGTTTCAAACGGAATAAACTATTAAATAATATATATTATTTTATAATTAAATGTTTGTACAATTATGCTATTTTTTTAAAATAATTACTTATACTACTTAATTTCATACTATTGATTACTTAACTTAATAAGAAACTAATAAATTGTTTACTTTAATATCGTTATCACGGGTATAAATATAATGTCGCAGAACATTTGTTTGTTATTAATTATTCGTAATTATTTTAAGTTTCAAGATTTATTTTTTTTAAAAAGCATTAGACATTCTGTTATGCTTTTCTTTTCTTATAAAGCATATGTTCATATACTTATTATTTTATTTCAATCTAGTGTTTCAATTATAATAAAATAATTAATAAATAATATTTCATTACGATCATAGCACGTGTTACACAATAACGTTTCCGCATTTTTGTAACTACAGCACTGATGGGTTATATAATCGTGACAAAGCAGCGGGTAAAACACTTTTACGTCATTTTCAAATGATACCATATTTCTCCTTCGTCAAAATGTGAGCTTGGTCAAAGTATAAGTGTCGCGTTAAAAATGCATAAAGATACACAGTCAGTCACACACTCATGCACACGCACACACACGAATCCGCGCAAGCTTACACGCACCGAAACGAAAGAAGCTTCCTCTGGATAGATTTCGTACATTATGTTCATTAACTCTATTTCCCCGTTTTGTATTAATAAACAGCCTTCACAAATACATACATTATAAAGGCTTTGCACGCAGACATTAACAAACAAATATGAGGATATATATAACTGTAAATAATTGAAATTTATTACAACTATTTTTCTTAGGATATAGTTTGGGTTCAATTCGTATTAGAAACAATTCAGTAATTGAACATTCAAATCTATCTTTCATTTAAATTTAAAATATTACGTATTATCGTTTATATTCGAAGATCTTGGTACAATAATTCGAATGAAGCTCGAACGGAAAACGATTGACTATTGAAGAAATTTCTAATAAAATAAGAAATAACACAAACAAATTCGATAATTATTCCTTAAAGAAATAATTACGACAAGTAATACGTAAATAACTATCAAAAATTATTAAATTAACAATACTTCCCTAGTAATTTGATTAATTACTATTATTAACCATATATTTTCAATATCTTGCAAATATGTTGAAAATATATTACTAAATATGAGAAACATATGAATGATATGTTGGAAATATATGGTTCATATATTGTCAAATTATTAGGGTTAAGTGCATTTAATTTCTTATTAATG
>JABFQC010002785.1:0-15334 GCA_022817085.1 Psilanteris sp. ZL-2020
GCTCTAATCGGTAACATAAGCGGTTTTGAATTATTTTTGGATCAATAAATAGATAACAAATAATGCATGCAAACGATTTCAGTTTCAATGAGTCGTTTGGTACGCTATTGCATTAACATCAAAAAGACAGGATTATAATAAAATTCACAAGAAAATTGATCAAAATGTATTATTAATATTAAAATATCCGAGATTGTGTAAGATGTTAAGTAATTAAAAAAATTTGTTTAATCCGTTAGTAATTAGTCACATTTAAATTAAAATAAAAATAATAAAAATACAGCAAACCACACTGCCCTAGCACTTATTAATATTAATAAACTCTCGGAAATCTAGTCGAACTTGAACAATGATTAATAATTGCATGAATATATGGTATGATAATGATACGAATATATGTATTTAGTATCATAGCAGTACTTCGATTAAATGAAATGATGAATCCTGTAAAAAATTTACGTATGCGCGTAGTCTTAAATTAATTTATAATAAAACAGACAATGCATAATATGTTTATGTTATGATACACTAATTTTAATTAATTATTAAAATCAAATCCTTCACACAAGAACATGCTTTAAAAAATATTATTATAGTTATTAATTCAATGTTTAATTAACAAAACAACTATAAATCCATGTTACTTGGTGTTTCGCATTATCACGCTTAAAGGTGGAAGCTTTTGATGTCTATTTGTCAGCTTATTAAGCAAAACGTCAGTAATCATGTAAAAGGAAAACTTTTATAGACACTTACCTTGACCAATCCCTAGAGCACCATAGACCCCTAAATAGAGATCTCGTTTCCAAACGTTAGCGGTGCCATTTATTACCGTTTCATTATCATTTGACCACATACTCAACCAAACATTTGAACCAATGCTGAACATTTGAACTATGGCATTCATGATTATAGTCATTAATGAGAGAAACCAGCCCACAGATTTCAAATAATGAGAATAAACTTGCCATTTTACCTATAATAGAAAATATTTTTTATTTTTATTTCATTAGTTTAAATGGTATAAAAATCATTACAGATATTTATATATTATTTTAAATTATTATATATAGACATAAAGTTTTTTTTTTCACAAATAACTATATTAGATGTGGAATAATTTAGAAAATACATACACTTCCAGTTTCAGTTTTCTCGACTTCTATTAATTTTTTACCAACTATTTGTGATCCTTGATCTTTATCCTTAACGCTATTATTTTGTAAAAGAGAACCAGAATGTTGACTATCCATTGAATGTTGTCTACAATAATAATAATATTCATAGAAATTAATGTATTACAAAAATATTTTCAATATTAAATTGATTGATTTTAATTTATATATATTTATATATATAACAAAATGTTTTGATTAAAAATATTTAAATACCTGTGTAAAGAACCATTAATGGATCTTCTATCTGATCCTGATTCACTCATACTATTAGATATTCTTGATCGAGATCCTTTAGCTGCTTGTACTAAATCCCCAATTGATAATTCTAAGCGTTGTTTAATTTCATTTAAATCATCTTGAGATTCATCATCATCTCGTACAGCTAAAAATAAATACATATTTATTATTTTACCTTTTATCTCTTTAATATATAAATAAATCAAAAATAAAGAATATATAACATTTAATAAATTTCATTACTATATTCGAGATTTTAATATTAGCAAGGAATTATTTATAGTTAGTTTAATTACATACATTTTTACTTCAAATTTTATTATTCGTATATCTTAAATAATAATCATAACTTTATTCATACTATTAGTATAACTTATATTTATTTTGTTTTTATAATGTTTTGTAAAGGGTGATGCCCATGTATTTTGTGAAATAATTAAATTTTTATAGATTTGCTTAAATTTACTGTTACAATAAATACAACTAAAACTTATTATAATTTTTGCATTTAACCACCTTCTTTACATACCATAGGATCATAGTGCACTTATAATTTCTTACTTTGATTCATAAAAAACATCAATATATTTAACAATACAAAAATTTCTGAACTTTAGCAGTAGATATAAATATTATATATGTAATATTAAAATAATTTAATTATACTTCATCTAATAATATGTTTATATTAGTAAATATATTTACCTTCTTGTAAATATTGAACTAGAAAATCAGCAAAAGCCCCCTTTTTGTCTAACAATTCTTTATATGTTCCAGTTTCAGAAATTTCCCCATCTTTTAATACAATAATATAATCAACTTCAGGTAAGTATGTGATTCCATGAGTTACTAAGATTCGAGTCTTTCGCTTCATTAAACCATGAGGACCAATTAAATTCTCGAAAATATGCTTTCCTACATGAGAGTCAACTGCGCTAAGAGGATCATCCAAAAGGTATATATCTGAATTACTGTAAACTGCTCGTGCTAGAGATACTCTTTGCTTTTGTCCACCAGATAAGTTTATGCCTTTCTCTCCAATTTCAGTTTGATCACCTGCTGGTAGCATTTTTAAATCAGCTCCAAGAGCACAAGCTTCTATTACATGGTTATATAACGCTTTATCTAATTGTTTTCCAAAAAGTACATTATCTTGTAATGTTGCATTTTGAATCCAAGCTTGTTGTGAAACATATGCAATTGATCCCTATAATTTATATCAAGATATATTTTACCATAATTAAGTAGGCTTATGAATTAGTTAATTATTTTTTAATTTATGGTTTAGTGTAAACACCATAATTTGATATACTAAAATAAAATTAGAATCAGACCTGTGTATTTACACGACCACTCAATTTTTCCATTTCACCGAGTACTGCTGATATCAAAGAACTTTTGCCTGATCCAACAGTACCAACAACAGCTACTAGTTGTCCATGTTGGACTTGAAGATTAATATTACGTAATGTAGGTTTTTCAGGATTTTCCGAGTCCCAGGTAAAAGTACCATTTTCAATAATTAATGGTGATGCTGGGAAAAGGATAGTAATATTAAATATTACAATAAATAATTTGTATGACTTTTTACTATTGTGTAAAATTACCTTCAGAGAGATCATGCTGTACATTGTGAGGATCTAGTTCTTCAGAATTCATGAATTTGTTAATTCGTTTTACAGAAACTGATGCCTGAATTAAAAATTTAATGTTAATAAAATTAAAAAATTGTTTAATAAACATATTAAAATAAAGATTCTTTACCTGTACAACATTACTTATCATCATTGGCAACATTGATAGTGGGAACCTTAAGATATTGAATAAACTTAATGACACAAATGCCGTTGTACTGTTTAATACATGCGTTTCGTCAATTAAAATATAGGTTGCAAAAGATACCAATGACACCTGAAAACATTTAAAAATTATATTTTTGTATAAAATATACAATCCCTTGAAATACTATTTTCATTTATTTATATCATTAAACAAATAAATTAAAATTAAAATATACGAATTTAATAATATATATTCTTATTATGCAATTGAAACATTAATTTTATATATTAGAAATCTTTTTATTAATTAAATGAATATGAATTTTTTTATAAAATCAGTGATAAGATTAGTAAATAAATAAATAAATAAATAAAATTTAATTTTATTTGAGTATATAAATTAATTAGTTTTATATATTCATTATTTTTAGTACTTACCAAAAATGGAGCACAAGACCAAATAAAACTTGTTCCTGCGTTAAGATAAGCTGCTTCTTTAAGTACTTGAATTTCTTTGTTTCTAATTTTGAGAATTTGTTGTTCAAATGATGGCTCCCATGCATATAATTTTAAAACTTTAATTCCACTGAGTACTTCGTTCATTAATTTAACTCTTTCATCTTTATTTTTCATTTGCCTAATCTGCAATGTACGCACTTTTGCCGCCAACCACGCATTTAATGGAATTAATATAATTATGACTGCCAAGCCAGCCAGTACAGATGCTCCCAAAATATCCCATAAGAAATACAACGCAAGTGCTATTTGTACTGGTGCAGACCAAATCATGTTAACATATACCATTACTTCCATAAATCTCTGTGCATCTACAGACATCAAATTTACAATCTCTCCAACAGTTGACTCTTTTCGAGCGGCAGTAGACATTCTTAAAGCCTTTCTGTAAATTGCTGCTATTAATGCAGTTCGCATTCGAAGCCCAACCACAAACATCCTATTAAAATACTGAGACAATACGATTGTTTGTAGTACTGCAGTTATGAATAATAATGTTGCATATAGAGTACCCTTCCATTGGGATTCATCATTAGATATAAAACCAATCAATAATCTGAAAGAATAGTATTATGTAATTAATTGATATAGTCAATCATAAAAACGCTTTCGATAAACTATTTATACATCTAGAAATTATTTTTTTTAATCACTGTCTATCTGAATAAAACAGAATGAAAAATATACTACTTAAAATATTATATCCAACAAAATTTCATTAAAATGAAAAATTATTTTTCATAGCTTTGAAGATCATATTTATAAAACAGTAATATAATTATTTAAAAAAAATGTTTAAACAATAATAACAAATATAATAAAAAATTAATTTCTTGCAAGAATATTCTTTCAAAACGTAATATCTATTTAAATAAAGATAATAATGTAAAAAAGTAGGTTTTGAAATTATAGGCTTTAAAAAAATATTATTTATTATTATATGTTATTTAATGTATTGATTTTTTTCACCTTCAACAAAATTTTAATAAAAAGTAACAATTATTGTATTATAATGTAGAATATAAAATAATTTATATAAATTTATTATTAAAAATTACTTTAAAATTTGAGGACTAATAAATGTCATCATATCATATAATAATTTCAGTACAGATCCGAATAAAAAAGTTGGTCCGAAAGCTTTACATAATGGCCATAGCACTGATGTGGTTTTTCTCTTGCGTTCATTTTTGAAGTCCACATGGCCAGATGATTTTCTGAATGACGCTTTTGCACCTTGTGTACTGGAAAATTTTGCTTTACATTTACAATGCAATATAATCAAATTCTATTAACATACTTAACTTACACACAAACTTTGTATTTATTCTTACCTACAATCAATCCAAAATTGTCTTGTTAGCAAAAATAAAATGATATACAAACATTATATTTTTAATAAATAATCTCATATCATATAAAAATCTTTTTGTACTCAACCGTGCCATGTTATGAAAATAAGTTGCTGAATTTTGATAAGATTTATATTATAAATCTTATGTAATAATAATTTTAATAATTATATCTTTTATATAAATTAAAGTAAATAAAGTAAAATAAAAAATATTTAAAAAAATTGCAAAGTGTATTATATAATATAATTTTACATGCTATTAAAATTAAATTATCGAATTGATGATATGTTCATTTAAAGAACGTATCTTAGATTTAATTGATAAAACTTGAATGTTTCATTGACTAAATTATAATTGTTTCAATATTTAGATTGATGTTACAATTTCTGATCATAATAATGCTTGAAACAAAAGATAAGATTAATTACTAAAAGTTACTGCATTCTTATAAAAATAAACATGTTTAATAATATCAACATTGTTCAAATTTAATAAATACGAATATGTCTTAATTTACATATCGAGTAATTTCACAATATTACAAATATCAGTAGTTTGATATACCAAAACGTATGAAATGTTATGCATGCTGATTTATTGCTTTTTAAATATAATTTCTCAATAAGAAAATTACTAATATTTTTCTAATGAGGAGTTACACTGGTTTGCCATTCGTTTTTGAACCTGAAATTTGTATCCGATCAAATCATAGCAGTATTTTAACAATGTCATATGGACTTACTTGTCATTATTTTTTAAACTTTTTATCCAATATTTGTCAAAGCGCGGAACAATTTCACGGGCCATATCTTCAGGATTCATAGACCATAGGTCTGATGTTTCTAATGGTTTTTTGAAACCAAGACATGCCAGGGAATCGAACCATGAAAATGTGAGGCGGGATGGAAAAGATGCACTTCCTTCTGGGCATGGTTTTTCAACCTATAAAATTTAAAATATATACATTAAATTAAGAAAAAAAATTAGACTGTATACATATAATGGTTTAATGATATTAATTCAATTACCGGTGGATAATCCGAAAATTTTGGTTCAGCATCGACCAAAAAATTTAGCAAAAATATAAGTATAACTATTGGATAGTAGACCATATAAGATATGAAATTATATCTCTTTTTATCGTCCTGAAAAATTTAAATACAAGTAATAAAAATTATGCAATGATTATAATTTGTCAATATGTAATAAAATTTATTAATCTTTAATTAAAAATACGAATGTTAACAAAAATTAAGTTATATACATTTTTTTATTTTAACCAAATAAAATTTATATAAAACTTAATTAAAACAATTCTTTTTTGAAAGAATTATTGTGCATAAATACAGAATAAAGATTATGAAATAATTAGTTATTAGTTTTCATATTATATTTAGTATTAGTATTTAATTATGAAAATATTCAAGTATATATTGTATATATTAAATGAATCTTAACCTGTATAAACTGCATGATAATATAGTGAATCTAATATAGGTAGGTAAAAATTTTAAAAAATTTGATAAGATAAGATAATCATACAGTAGAATATGTCTTTATATTATATAATTAATGGCATTTAAATTTTACAAAATCATTATTATTAATTATTATATTACGGTATATAACTAAATTAAATTAAAATCTAATAATAATATTAATTAAATATAACCTTACCCTATCATTTATTATGAGACTTCTAAACTGTACAGCCCCACAAATTGACAGGAAAAACCAAAATAGAAAAAGTAAACCTGAAGTTCTAAGACCATATTTTTTGTTGTAAATAAGAAGTAACAGTGCCAAGGTCTGCAACATATAATTGAATATGTACAAGTAAATTTCATTCATCTTTTATTCTTTTTAGCATATGTGATAAAAAAAAATACAAACAAACTTATTACTTTAACAGGATAAAGTATCATTTAACTAATTAAAATTATACCAATATGTAAAGAAAAATGTAACAAATATTCGAGATTATCTTGACCAAGAGTGATAATAATTCAGAAAATCTCGAACTTAATTTTTTTATGATCATTATAAAAGGAAGGCAGTAATGGTTCGTTACAAAGTGCTTTGATATACTTTTGAATGATCACGATGAATCAGCGTTATACCATGAAATATTTGTTTCCTGTGTTATTTATAGTGTGAGAATACAATTGTAGTATTGCATAATTATTATGGCGTAACTTACAAAACTAATTATTTGTACACATGGAGTACAGTAGTCTACATTGAAGACTGTTGTATAAGTACTAGTATAAATTGCTTTAATCAAATCAATGATAGCGAGTACTATCAATGAAACTGTAAGTATCATTTTACTGAAGAATCTCCAAGTGTTTGGTATATTTCTTCTTTTGCTGTTTAAAATATAATACATTTCTAAGAAGGAAAAAGTCCAAAGAAACAAACAAGGCGTCCATATTAAAACTGTCCTTTGAAAGCATTCTGTTAAATCTGGGTTGTCTGTATACCATGTAATATTTACGTCCTGAAATTCAAAAATAAATATTTAATATTCACATAATATTAAATGCAATTAAGTATGTTATACAACAAAATTAACTGTATTCTGTGTTTAATGTTTTAATTATTTAATTATACGAAGTTTATATATGATTATATAATTTCAATGATTTTATATAGCGTACTTGAAATGCATGTAATTTTGCAACCTTTAACTGTAGTTATAGAAAAGTTTAGACAAAGTCATAAAAAAATTTTTATTTCATTTTACTGAGTTTGTCTTTGTTAATAATTAAGGAATACGCAAAGTAATGCGTGAGAACAAGCAATCTATGTATTCAACTGAATTTGTTTTGTGTAATTATTTTTTCGCGATCAACATCAATTTAGGTTAATCATGTTTACTTGACAAAACAAATGTTTCATAGAAACAGCCGAATCAATTTTCTGAATGCACTTCATGCATTCTCAAGTATAAATTCTAATATAATAAGTCATGAGCTGTCATTGCAATTATTGATAACTACAATTCAATGCTGTTGATGTTAACTGTTTTTTATTGCTAGGTATTCATAATTTTATCAAAATCTTTATTAAACAATATATTGTAATGAAAATAATCAGATTTGTCTTAAATATTCAAAATATAATACAATTTTATCAAAAACAGTATTTTAAATTTAAAATCTATATAAGTAATTTAATTTGTTTCATTTTAATACTTATATGCAACATAAAATTAATTTATAAATGCAGTATATTATTTCCATTGATTCTACTTTGTTATTAAGAATTTAAATACTTTTAATCCCTAATTACAATTAAGTGATGTTGAATAAAGACATTTATCAAGGTTCAATTTTATAAAAAAGTAAATTCAAGTATAATTTTGTAATTTATACCAAATTATATCTAATTGATGTAATATGGAAAACATATCTTAGATAAGATACTTCAATTTTCTTAAGTGTGTAACGAATAACACTTATTAATATTATAATCAATATAATACAATTGTAATTCAAAATTTAACAAATTGTAATTGGTTCAATAATAATTATATATTTATATAAATATAAAGTAGATATATATTTTCATTAATCAGAACTTATACTATAACTTATTAATACTGACAAAGTTATGAAATAATTAAAATAAATATAGTATAAAATATGACGTAATAGATTGCTCATAGATAAAAAATATATTATCCAAATACATATATATATACTATATATATAAATATATATTATATGCAATAGAAATTAATTTCGTATGGTAAGTTTTTTGTTCGGTTAAATTATTTTTGTTCAGTTATAAATGCATCCATTGACATTGTTGTATCTAGTAATGGAGTAAAATGTTAACTTGAAATAATTTAACAAGGTCATAAATATAATAGCTTTAATTATTAACAAACACTTTAATCACAGTTTTCTTAAATTTGTTATGTTATTACTTAAAAACAATATAGCTGTGATTTTATAATTTTATGTAAAAATTACATCATCAGAATTTAATTTTTATGCACAAACAACTTCTTTTAACAGTGTTAATTTTTTTCTCTTTCATAAATTGTCTTATATAATATATTATTTTCAAAATAAGGTATGTGTTAACATTAAAAACTATGAATTTCAATTAAATATTAAATAAATGTACATACTATATTATATTAAAAACTTGTATACAAACATATAAGTTACAATTATTAAAACTTCATGCTATAAACAAATGATCGTTATTCAAAACCCAATAAGCAAAACATAGAACTGATTACTTTTTTAAAATTTATATAAGGTTAAAGACTTTCTTTTAACAAGCAAATAGCAATGCAAATACAAACATAAAACTTGCATTTGAACTAAATTGGATTTAAATTTTGAAGCAAAATGTACTTTTCGAATCAATACTTAGAATTAACATCATTTTCTTTGTTATCCGAGAAGTGACGCTTATTTGAATGCATAACTTTTCATGTCTTTCTCCAGCATCAATCAAATTGAAATTAAAAATTTGTATAATTTCTGAGATGGTTGTCGCAAATGACGGTAGTACAAGAATATGAGAATCACAAAGTTTTTCAATAAAGATCGATTATCTGTTAATTTGACTTTCTTTTGTCGTTTACGTCATGCCTTGAACAAAGAAAACTCACCCAAAATTTAGTGGAACCACAAAATTGGTCCAGTGGATGGTCCTCCATTTTAACTCATTGACTTCTTTGGGCATTTATTTATTGCCGAATTAAAAGAGTTGAGACTCGACGACTCATGCGTTTGCAGACTGAAAATCGCACGATTATTTTTGTCGTGATTTCGGTGCCGACCGATCATGTCATTCGAAATCGGCTAGAGGGGAACTCTGATTCCACGCCGCAAGTTCACGTATAACCAGTTACCAGTTAGTCTGTCGGTCAGCAACTGAACGTCATAATCGTCGCGTGTCACGCGCATGAGTTGCGGACATTACGCGAATCAAGTATTAAACACGCGCAACGAGAATTCTTGCTTCGTAGCTTTGCGCCTGCGCGTGTATGTACGGAGTCACGAGGAAATATGATTCGTCGATTATCATTCTTATACTTTTTAATCAGTGAAAATGAGCTTAGCTTATATTAACAAATTCCTTAAATATTGTTAGGTCAATATACTTTTCGATATATTAATAATAGAATTAGTTTAATTTTAGATTATGTTGGTAACCTATTGTGTAGCAGAACATAGAACGATCTATATATAATACATTTTCAGTTTATATATGAAAGGACAAATGTAAAACGTGTGTATATATATAGTATATGTAACAGTACACTATAACGATAACGATTTATTAAAATCAATTGCTTTTCATCAATAGGATTCTTTATTATTAATATAAAATCTGTTGAATAAAATTTGGAAATTGAAATATTGACAAAAATAAAACAATTATTATCTGTGACTTTGTACAGCTTTAAAAAATTTTTTAAATTTGTTGAAATTTGTGTGCGTGATATTATTTTATAAAGATTGTTTTATATATTTGAACAATCTAAAATATATCTTATATTTTAAACAAATCATTCAATTGCATAATTTAAAATAAATAAACGTAAATAAGGATAGAGGTCGATTAACATTCAATTCAGTTTAAAGGTAGTACGTGATGTAGTATAATATACCGTTAACGTTAAACGTCACATATACATAAAGTAAAATAAAAAATATATTCTTTATTTGGTTATTATATAATATGATTAATATAACAATATTTACACCTTTATGGTGTAGTAGAAAATTTAAAATGACTCGTTTCTTGTTTAAGATAACTTCTATAACTATAAATATTTAAATAATTTAAAGCAATAAATATTACATTTTACCAACGATTAATGTATTGAAAAACAATTATTATGAATATAAAAAATTAATTAATTATTTATTTACTTTTATTATTAGTTATCAGATTTCATTATAGCTATTAGATTATACATATAAAGATATCCCAGCAACCAAAAATCCATTAAATTCCATTTGGAATTATATACTATATATATCGTCCGATTTAAGTAAGATAATTTAAATTGCGTTTGTGTCCAAATAACGATTTAAGTTAGACTTATTGAATCATGTTTAAACGTCTCATATCGTTTACTCTACAGTGATAAACTTATCCAACTTGAACCAAATCGTTATATATTGTTCAATTTGACAGAATGAATTTATTCAAATTGTTTTAAATCGTAAAGTGGCTATATATAACGTTTTTCTTATATAAATTATGTTACAAATCGTAAATGAATAGTTTCTTATCATAATTGTAGCAAATTATAAAGAATAGTTGCATACAATACCTCCTATTTAAATCGAATAGCATAGTTTTAAAACAATATTATATTTATGAAACGATACGAATAAAATTACAACTTGAGCGAATCAAAAATATGATAAGAACAGCAACATCAGCACACAGTGGAGACAGAGAGTAAAGCAGAATCAGTGTCGTTCGTTACTTGAATGGGTGGCCGTTTTATTAAAATTGTTTATAATATAATAATAGATTTTTTTAAGTGCGGGTAATGCTATATAGTTACACAACAGTATAATACTATTTAATTAAGCTTATCTTAATTGTTATAAATTGTAAATGAACTATTTCCGTGGAACCTTCACGCAATTTAAAACTATATATTATTTAAATTGTTTCATATGGATTTTCGGTTACTGGGTTGTACAATAGGTATACATTTATATTTTTCATTTACATTTGCTTTGAATAAGTTTAAAAATGTATTAGTATAAATTATCTATGCGTATATATAGTTTTATATATTTAATTATTTCTCAAAATCAACGGGTAAATCCAAACCTTTACATAGCAAAAAATAAAATACAAAAAACAATTATAAAACACAAAAGAAGAATTATTTAAAGAAATAATTTCTAAACGTATATATAATCACATACATAATAAGTGTGTTATTAACATACATAAATAATACATAAATTATATGTATTATTTTCATATAGAGAACAAAAATGTTTATAGAATGTTATAATATCGGTTATAATTTTTTTTACTGAGGTTAAATTTATTTTTAGTATTTTTATGATTTGCAGTAAGACGCAGCAACCGAAAATCTATATGAAACTATTAAAGTAATACATAGTTTTAAATTGCGTTAATGTTCCACGGATATAGTTCATTTAAGATTTAAAAAATATCAAATCGTGTTGAATTATTGTTTTGTTTTCTAATTATATTAAACCCAGCAAGTTAATTAAAATATTATTTTTAATGTAATGACATTGCTAATATCAATTATATAAATTAATAATTGAAAGAATAAAATTTCTTCGATTTAAATTTATCTAATTTAAGAGCAATTTATTTGTATACAAATATTATATGTTGTTTCTTAATTGATTTACTTAATTTGGTGTATCATTGGTGCTCAAATTTTGCAAATTTAAAAATTTGGTATAAAAATAGTTATTAGTAAATAACAGTAATATATTTGGTGCATACTTTGGCGCTCACATAAATAAATAGTGTAGCATCGGTAAAAATTTTGATATTAGACTTGGATGAAATATATTTAAATTTTAATTTTCAATTTCTATAAAATAAGGAAAAGGAAAATTACAAATTATAATAAAGATGAGTAAGGATGAATATTACTTTAAAAGATTAATTTGTGTGACGATTCAAGCGAAACAAAAGTAAATGATATCGACTTTTAAAGATATTGAGAAATTTCTGAGTTTAATCAAGCCTAAAATAGGTCGGTACACATATATGTTACGAAAATTAATAAATTTTTATTTGGTTCAGTAGGCTTCTTGAAATCCTAAAAAAGATGTTTGATACAATTCAGTCTTCTAATTTCTAATTACTATTTAATAAAATATTATAACAGAAAGATTAAAAGCTTATGTCAAAAAATGTATACTATTTACACAATACGTATAATACACGGAGAAAAATATTTAGGATATTTTAATATAAAATAAATCAAAGTGTACCAAAAAATAATGTCGTTTATGGTACATTTGTACTATAATTTGTAAGACAAATTGAAGTTGGTTTAGTGTAAGGTTCGTTTGCTTTATTTTATAGTAATCTCTCATAGATTACTTTTCTCCATGTATGATTGTCAGTTTACTTATTTGTTTACATCAATAGAATTTAGAAATTACACACAGGAAATATATGTATATATGTATGTGCACAAATGACATTTTTATTAATTTGCAAAAAGACTTTATTTATAAAACATTAGTAAAATTTTAATCAATATCTAATACTGTGTTTAATTCGTTCTTATACACGTAACTTACACTATTTAAATATATATATCATTATATTTTAATACAATATTATAGATGATGCAATAATCATTTATTAATATTTTGCTTTAAATTATACATTATTCTTCAAAGGTGTTTCAATAATTAGGAATCACAATGAATTTTAATATGCATTTGATTCTAATTGAATATGAATATAATAAAAGCAAATTAATAATAATTTACAATCTTGTGAAATGTAAATAATTATGAATATCCCATATATTTTGACAGGCAACCAGAAAATTAATAATCTACTTATACAAAATATAAATATTGTATTTGTAAATAAATAATAGCATTAACTTTCCGGTTCCAATTTTTATTAAATAATAATTTAATACGCTTATTTTCGTCATGCACTTTGACTATAAAAAATTGCAGAATCAAAACCATAAATTCGTCAATTAGTCGCTCTTTAATTTATACACGCAATATCATAAATGTTAGTTTGCAATATTTTATCAGTCACGCACGTTGTCATAAAACAAACGCCAAAAAATTTATGCCACACTTACGAAGTCACTAAAAGAATAAATTACAGTTAAAATTGCTATTAAAATACTAGAGTATTAAGTTTTGCGAAAGAATGCTCAATTTATACTTATTTTTACATAGGAAGGTTAAAACTACGATTATACTCTAAAAGACGTAAAATATTCATTACAAAAATTATTTTTAACTTTTCGAATATAATGTTCCTGCGCGTATAGGTAAAAATTAAATAAACTTGTTGGGCGCAAACAATAATAAACCGATTATAATACCGTTGATATATAAGACCTATATATTGCAGACCATAAAATAAATATCCCCTCTTGGAATGTATACTTGTCTTAACAGAACACATTCCTAACAACAAAAATTAAATTATAAAATCTCAATACGTAAAATTTAAAACTCACGGAATGCATACTCTAATGGCTTATTTACATATATACAACAATTGAACTAACAAAATAAAAAAATCAGTTTTTACAAATTACTTCCTTTTTACAGTACAAATCGTAATATCGTGACAGTAATTTGTGATCGTCGTTGTTTAAAAACTTAAGAATATTGTTCACGATCAGCGAAGGGATCATGTCGTTGAATAATGTATTGAGTACCTTGGTGCACCTCATCATTTCTTCGTTTTTCTGGAGCGTGAGCTCAGTCTTTACCTTGATCTCATCCGCAAATATAGGGAACGCGTGTCTGTACTGTCGCGAGACCAGCACATCTCGGATCTCGGGATTTCGGATGTAAGGAACCAGCGTCTGCACCGGCTTGGTCAGCACGCTGATGAACGACAAGTTCGAATCCCCCACGAAGGACCCCGTCATGTCTTCGGCCTCGTTCTTGCAGAAACTGGTGATGGTCTCCAGCGACTGGTCGAATGAGTTATCCATCCAGCCTTGACTGCTGATGAACTTTTGCTTCACGAATTCGAACTGGAGCAGTAACCGAGGCAATTTGTACTGATGCTCGGTGCACACCACAGAAATATGCTTGGTTAAAGTGTTCGAGGCGCCGTGGTCGAGTAGAATCGTGATCGCGAGTTGGTCCCCGTTGCGCATCGCTATCATGAGAGGCGTGCAACCCGTCTTATCCTCGACGTCCACTTTGGCGCCGTTCTCCAAAAGAAGCCGCATGTACTCGTGACGTTTGCACTTGGTGGCGAGGTGCAAGGGCGTGAACCCCTGGTTATCCGCGAGCTCGATGTTAGCGTCGTTATTAATTAGGGTAAAAAACATGCCCTTCATCGCATCAATGTTCGTCGCAATACTGAACGCAGTGGTAACGCTGGCGCCGTATAAGAACGAACACTTGAAGAGATCAACCGCACGTTTGTGGATGGCCATATGGATCGCGTTGAAACCATGATGATCCAGAGCTTTGATCCCGGAACCGCTTATGGCTGGATATATTAGTTCATCAATTATAGTTTCGTTATCGTAGATAAGGATACTATGTTGATT